>ML363092.1:0-23131 GCA_005239505.1 Nicotiana paniculata | reverse complement strand
AGCAAACATTAAACTTTCAATGTAAAAACGAAAATTTAAAGAAAATTGACTATATTTCAGAATATTTGTATTTCTTCCAACTCAATTGATAATCTGTTAACTCCCCGGCAACGACGCCAAAAATTTGATCACGCTCAACTATGTCTTATAAAAGACTAAACGGGCGTTGCAAATATAATCCGAGGTATTATGCCCCGAGTCGATCCCACAGGGAATTTACGTATCAATCTAGCCTTTAGAATACGCAACTTTTACTCAATCAATTCTCTCAAGACTTTTTAGTATAAATTGGTGAAGTTTTACTAATTCTACTGAAAATAATAATAACTAACAATTACTAACAATGTGTTGTAAATAATTATGATAAAGGTCCAAGACTATGGTTTCCCCCGTTGGTGAATTCCTTCTCGGATACTTCTTATAGTTTGATTAGTTGTCTCTATCAATCATGAACACTCTATCTACCATAAATCTCTCTCAAGTAATTATATAAATTTACTAGACGCACTCTCTCAAGCTACGCTAGCTAGATTGAATTAGAGTTTNCCCCCAACGGGTTCCACCAAAACCCTAAGTTAAGAAAATTAGCTACTCATATTCATAAGAATTAATTCTAAAATAACTTGCATAATTGAACTACAAAATAATAAGTAAAAACTATGAAAATCAATGTTTGCTTCACTGAGTAGTAATCCACACATTGTTCTTCACTTCAATGGCTTCCTTCTCCTTCAAGTTGTGTTCTTGGGTCTATTTGTATGTTTGGGATAAACCCTAAACGTGTAGGAGACTTCTATTCCAACTGGGAAAACTTAAACTCTTCAAAAACTCAAATTTAACCGGAACATGGAGCTGGTTTTTGGGCTCTGGCGCCTGGCTAACGCCAGGCAGGGTCAGGCGTTTGGGCTCAAACGCCCGACTATAGCCCGATGCACTCCTCTTCGCCTCTTGAGCGTATTTTTGATGTATTTTCATCCATTTAGATCGGCTTCTATCTCCAATCACCTACACATGAAATAGACTCTATTATGCACATAAAAAGGGTATTTTTATCATTAACGCATATAAAATGTAGAGCATATAACATGTTAAACCATGAATTCTATCCTCGCATCAAGTTTGCCTAGTCTTTTGTTATTCTATTTCTTATTTTGTATTTGAAAATGTATTACAAGTCAAAAATCCCCCCAAAAAAAAAGAAAAAAAATTTTGCGTTTTATATTTTCGTTATAAGTTTTCTTTAGAATACTAATTCTAAATGAAAAACATTTCTTTGAGATTGTTTTTCCTTAAGGAAATTAATATCAAAATAAAAATTGTTTTTATATTTTCTCTACTATATTAGGACCAAAATTAAAAAAAAAAAGAGAATTTTCTTTTAGTACCTCTTAAATGTTTTGTTTAAGATATTAATTCCAAAAATCCAAAAAAGAAAAATTCTTTTGAGGTTCTTCTTTGGGAAATCAATGAAAATGAAAAAAAAAATCTTTTCTTTTTTACTAGAACTTTAGGACATTGTACATAGAAGAAATAGCATACCTTATTTGATGTTTATCTTTAAAATTTCTCCTTTAGGTAATTAAAAAATTGAAATCCAAAAACAGTTTTTTTTTGTTGTTTTTTTATCTTTTTCATTTCTCATTTTGAAGTCTTTCTTCAGGGATATCAAATAAAAATTCGAAATATTTTTCTTTGATTTATTGTTTGGACTTCATTTCAGAAAAAAAAAAAGAATCAAAAAAAATATTTTTTCTCTTCTAGGGTTTTTCCTTAATAATTTCCCATAGAGTGTTTGTTTCAAAAAAGAAAGCAAAAAACTATATGCTCGTTAAACTTGAGTTTGGAATAGGTTATAGAAAATTAAATCTAGAAAATTAAAAAAAAAAAGGAAAAAGATTTGCTTCTTTTATTTCTCTTTTCTCATCAGAGTAGTCATTAAGGTAAAAAGGAAAAAAGGAGAATGTCAGTTTGTTTACTTTATTCCCGATCTTCCCGAACTACGCAAAGATCTTATTCATGCGGGCTCATGATACGTAGGCAACCTACGTAAGGTTCAATCGAATTATTTTTTATTTATCAAAAGAAAAAAGAAAAAAAAAGAGGAAAAAAAAAGAGGGGTGAAATTATGGGACGTGAGAAATGAGAGGAAAGAAAAGAGTGATAATTAGAAAAAAAGAGAAAGGAAAATGATCAACCAAGTGCTAGAAAATCAAAGAAAGGAGAGGTTGAAATGAATAAATTGGGATGATGTCAACTGACCTTTGTACCCTTGAAGTCATTTTAGAACCGATAACTGTGGCTAGGTGCATTGCACATAAAGTGAGATTATCTTATGTTAAATGTCCTAACGCTAACGTGTTGGCTTCATTTTGTTATATTCATATCAGAAGGGTGGGTTGTTTGTGGTTTTTAAAGTGGTAACTCTTCTCTACAACATAAAGTCAAAAGGCAATGGCAGACAACAATAGAACTGGGCTGGTTGATACGGGTGCCCGAAAGCAGTTGGTTGAATAGGAAACTGGTTTGGCCGATGAGGTAAGGATGTTGAGACAACACATGACGGACATGCATCAGGCATGGATGACTGGGAGAGCACCACCCCCGCCACCATCTAGCTTCTTAGATGCTGCCCTTACCCAAACCCCGGTCGTAGTGCCGGATGATCCCCCATACACTCCAGGAAAAGAAGGGCGAGATGGGATACCCAGGAGGCTGAAAGGTATAGAACAGTCCTTAAAGAACAAGCAAGGAATGGGAGACCAAGGTAGCATGGCTTACAAAGAATTGTCTGTGTCCCCTGACATCTCCCTGCCCGCGGGGATCTAAAGTGCCAAAATTTAACTTTTATGATGGGTGTGGAGATCCGGTAGCCCATTTGAGGGATTATTGCAGTGAAATGAGAAGTGTTGGCGAGAACGATGATTTGTTAATGGCGTATTTCAGTGAGAGCTTGACTGGGGCAGATTTGGAATGGCATAATCGTCAAGATATCAGTAAATGGCCTACATTAGGTGACATGGCTCAGGATTTTGTTCGATACTTTCAATACAAATCAGGTGTTACCCCAAACCGCTCCTCCTTATCTAAAATGGAAAAGAAGCCGGAGGAAATCTTTAGGGAGTTTGGGTTCAGAAGGAGGGAGCAAGCTGCTCGAGTCAGTACCCCGATTGGTGAAGAAGAAATGGTTGAGATTTTCCTACAAGCCTAGGGGCCCACCTACTTCAGTCATTTGATCCCGGCCTTGGGAAAGCCGTTCAGTGATGTGTTAAAAATGGGGGAGCTAGTAGAAGAGGGAATCAAGTCAGGCAAAATCATGAGTTGTTCGAAAGACATTCAGAACATCCCAGTAAGCTTGGGTGGAAGAAAGAGAAACAGAAAAGATAATACGATGGGCTTTCCTGATCAACACTTCCAGCCTCGACATCGTCCCCGTGGATATCCTTGTGCACCAGATGACCCTTCCCAATGCTACTTCTCTCCACAGAACCCCAAAGTCATACATCACTTTCCCAGTACTCAACTCCACAAAATGCCTATCTACCCCCACTAGCCTACCGAAAGCCCACTGATCAGGTTTCCGGCCCAATCAAGCATTTAAGAATGAGAGGTTATAGAAGAAGAAAACCTTCACTCTATTGGGAGAGTCATATGCCAGTCTGTTCCAGAGGCTAAGGAAATTGGACATGTTGAAGCCGACCCAACTAAAAATGCCAAACCCTCTTCCAAAGAAGTTTGATTTTTCTCAAAGGTGCGCATATTGCTCAGATGCCCTGGGTAATGACATAGAGAAGTGTTGGAATCTGAAGAATGTGATTCAGAAGCTTATTTATACAGGCGACATTGTCGTGCAAAATCCATATGCAGCAGACATCAGCTAGAGTCCATCGCCTGTGCATAATGAGACGCATATGGTGGGTATGATTTATTTTGAAAAGGAATGTGAGAATTATTTTGGGAGCCTCGGAGACCCACGTGCTACTAAGCTTTCAGCACTATCAGAGGTTGATCTTAAGAACGAGCCGGTAAAATTAACCCAAAAGCAATTTGTTAAGAACAATGTGATGAAGACTTGTGAAGGTCCTAGTATTGCTGATGCAGAATTCAGTGGCTAAGATATTGTGCTTGGTAATTGGAAAGACGCTCCATTTCTTGGTCATCCGGAGAGGAGTTTTGGTGGTTTTGTTTGTTGTCATTTCTGTTGTCCGGGTCATTTCAGGGTTGTAATCCGGATATTGTCTTGTGACTCAAACCCTTCTATACTTTTATTTTGTCTAGTTCCTTTAGTCGTAGTATATAATTTAGTGTTATCTAGGTTTGTTTTAGGGTTGTACCCCAGTTTTTTTTGCTTGTTTTGTTGTTCACACCCTTTCACCGTCTGTCTAATACAATTCTCTGTTTTCTGCTATTTCTAGTCATTTTTATTTAGTTCTCTTCTCCTTTTACAGTTCTTTTCATGCTGGTTCTAGTGACATGACATGCACGCGTAATTCTCAGCCTGGTTTTAAAAGTCAGTTTAGTCATGAAGTAATGAAGCAATGTTGAAGAGGTAGGGACATTTGAGGAAAATAAGTAAAGGCATTTTGAGATCATTTCAAGCCCGAATTGTGTGAAAATGGGGCAGATAGAACATAAAGAAACCCTATTGAAATGCATCATGCCGCATCGTGTTGAAGCTAACGACAAGTTTTCCCAAATTGACAGGGGCCGTTCGTGGTAATGAGAGTGAGGGTGTTGTCCAATGGTGCTTTGTAGTTAACAGATGTAGAAGGTGAATGTGTGGATATGGTCATCAAGTCCGGTACAATAAAAAGATGTTACAAATGTTTTCCTTGGTTTGTTTAATTGTGTAGTTTGCACTTGGCATGTTTTGGAGATTGGAATGACGAAGGCATTTTGTTCTGCTATCTGAACACTTTATCCTTCGTTACCCCTTTGAACCTTATTTATTTTCTTTCGTACCCCTCTTTCGGAATCAGTAGCAAAGATCAGAAGCATAAGCGTGAAAGATAAGTAAAGGAAAAAGAGAAAAGAAAAAGAATGAAAAGAGAGAGAAGAAAAAGAAGAAGAAAAGGAAAAATAAAAAAAAAGAAAAATAAAAGAAAAAGAAAAAGAAAAAGAAAAAGAAAAACAAACAAAACAACAAAAAGAGAAAAAGAAGAAAGAAAAGAAAAGAAGAGCAAGAGGAAGAAAAAGGAAAGAAAAATCACAACAAAGTAATTTCTATGACATGAACTACGTTCGACCTGATTCATTTTAAGGATACGTAGGCAGCCTCACGGTTCGGTCCCATCTAATTAAAAATCCAAAAGTCCCCAAGCAAAGAAACTGGGGCAGAAGTTGTGGTTGTTGTAAGAAATCTGATTCTGGAAGTTGTAATTTTGAACCCATTTGAATTGTTTTGAACCTTTTGATACCATTTCTTTCTAACCCTATCCAAAAGCCCACATTATGGTCCAAATAAAGGCCTTCCGATCAGTCTTCGAGAGATACCAAGGCGAGCAAGTAGAAGTGAATCATATCAGGGGCAACACTCTGGCCCAAACAAGGAAAATGGAAAAAATAAGAGAGTCTTATTGGTGAAAACCCTCACGGGCATCGAGGGCGGTGAAAGCTGAGAGAAATCAAAAAATGAGAGAGTCTTATTGGTGAAAACCTTCACGGGCACCTTGAGGCGACTGTAAGTTGAGAGAAAGAACAAAATGAGAGAGGCTTGATGGTGAAAACCCTTCGGGCACTACAAGTCGAATAAGGATCGTGAATCAGATTAGATAATCAGAGCATTGAAGCCCAGTTTCACGGCTTAGAGGTACAACAGGAGTTGGACATCAGATTTGCTTAACAGAATAGACCGCAGGTGCATGTCATGGTCATTAGAGTTGGTATCCACATCTGATAGGTTTCTACCTTGTAGTTTTCTTGTTAGGAATCATCTTTTCCCTTTGTCCTTTACTCTGTTCCTTTTGTCTTGTTTACTTCCTCTTCTCGAGTCTGTTTGGTCAAAACAAGTGAGAAATGACTTCCAATTTGCCTCTAGTTTTCCAATTGTACAAAACAGGATCTGGCTAGCACATCAAAGTGGCATAACTCAGGAAAGAACAACAAGCGCACTGAGTCGGTAACAATCAACATGCTTTGGGATCCATGTACAATACAAATGTTTGGTATATATCAATTCATGAACAATGCAACAGATGAAGGGTTTTAGGTGAACGAATAAAAGGTATTTTCTGTGATAAGATTGACAAAGGAAGTGGTTAACCAGCGACAAGCAAGGTCTTCCAAGCAGAAGTCAAAGTTATCATGGCAAGTGAAGGAGCAACAGACCTCAAGGCCAAGGCCAGTGGTTTAAGTCAAGAAAGAACAGCATACACACTGAGTAGGTGGCAATTGACGTGCTTTAGGATTCATATGAGACACAAAGGTTTGGTAGATGCCAGTTCATGAGCAATGCAACAAATAGAGGATATTGGATCTAAAAGGAGAAGAGGTATTTTCTGTGATAAAGATGATAGAAAAGAGGTCAGTCAATAAACAGGCAAGGTCTTTCAAGTTGAAACCAAAGATACCACAGGAAGTGAAGGAGCAATCTCCCTCAAAGGTCAAGGCCACAAACCAACCACCATGTTTTAAACTCACAAGTTTTCTTTGTTTGAAACAGGGACGGAGATAGTGTCCAAGTCAAAGCTTGGAAGCTTGAACCTTTCAGGTGTCATACCCAATTTTGTCAGCACGAAGGCTGTTTGAGAATACTTTATTTACCTCCTAGGCATCCCCCTGGTTGAGAAGATCATCACCACTCAAGAACTTTCTCTAGTTGAGAAGAACCATACCTCCTATACATCCCATTAGTTGGGAAGAATCTTTAGTTTTCCTTAAGTTCAGGGGTCCCGCCTGAAAAATAGGGCGAGTTTTTTATTTTCCTTAAGATGTTAGTTGTAATTTTCTTAAGTTTTAATCTCTAGTTTTTCTTGAGTTCAGGAGTCCCGCCTGGAGAATAGGGTTAATTTTAGTTTTCTCCAGTTGTTAGTCTTTAGTTTCATTAAGTTCAGAAGTCCCGCCTGGAGAATAAGGTCAGTTTTAGTTTCCTCCAGTTGTTAGTCTTTAGTTTCATTAAGTTCAGAAGTCCCGCCTGGAGAATAGGGTCAGTTTTAGTTTCCTCCAGTTGTTAGTCTTTAGTTTCATTAAGTTCAGAAGTCCCGCCTGGAGAATAGGGTCAGTTTTAGTTTCCTCCAGTTGTTAGTCTTTAGTTTTCTTAAGTTCAGGGGCCCCGCCTGGATAATAGTGTCAGTTGTAGTTTCCTTAAGTTTTAATCTCTAGTTTTTCTTGAGTTCAGGGGTCCCGCCTGGAGAATAGGGTTAGTTTTTAGTTAGTCAGACTCAGTTTTTAGTCTAATCAGAACGAAGCATGATAGTGACAAAAGAGGACACTGTCAGCAACAATGCCACGAACTAACCACCAAGTTTTCAAAATAACAAGATTTCATTTGTTTGAGACAGGGGAAGAAATTTGTTCGATCTGCAGGGTTCCTCCATAAGGAAAGCATGGTTCAGGGGAAAAGAATTTTCTTCTTTCAACGGAGATCTTCCAAAAAGAGAGCAGTGCTCAGGTAAGATCATCTTCAATTTTCAGGACCCTCTTGGAAAATGGGATTTAGTTTTAAAATTATCAGGACCCTCCTGGATAATGGGATTTAGGTTTTAAATTCTCATGACCATCTTGGATAATGGGATTTTAATTTCATATTTTCAAAGATTTATGTTTTACATTCTCAGGACCCTCCTGGATAATGGGATTTTAATTTCAAATTTTCAAAGATTTAGGTTTTACATTCTCAGACCCTCCTAGATAAATGGATTTGATTTAAGTTTTCAGGACCCACCTGGAAAATGAGATTCAACTAACACTCACAAATGTTCCTGGTACAAACCGGGGCAACAAATTTTCTATGTTTTGTCTGTTTTGTTGTGATCGCAGACACCCACCTGGAGAACAGGGTGAATTCAATACCGTTTCAAGTTTCGGAAATCAGGCGCCCACCTGGAGAACAAATGGAATACAGTTTCGAGTTGTGGAAATCAGGCGCCCACCTGGAGAATAAAGAGAATACCGTTTTGAGTTATGGCAATCAAGCGCCCACCTAGAGAACAAGGGAATACATTCAAGTTTTTGACAATCAGGCGCCCACCTGGAGAACAAGGGAATACATTCAAGTTTTTGGCAATCAGGCTCCCACCTGGAGAACAAGGGAATACAATTCAAGTTTTTGGCAATCAGGCGCCCACCCAGAGAACAAGGGAATACAGTTCAAGTTTTGGCAACCAGGCGCCCACCTGGAGAACAAAGGGAATACAGTTTCAAGTTGTGGGAATCAGGCTCCCACCTGGAGAACAATGGGAATACAGTTTGAGTTTTGGCAATCAGGCGCCCACCTAGAGAACAAGGGAATACAGGTTCAAGTTTTGGCAATCAGGCGCCCACTTGGAGAACAAAGAGAATACAGTTTCAAGTTTATGGCAATCAGGCACCCACCTGGAGAACAAGGGAATACAATTTCAAGTTTTGGCAATCAGGCGCCCACTTGGAGAACAAAGAGAATACAGTTTCAAGTTTATGGCAATCAGGCACCCACCTGGAGAACAAGGGAATACAATTTCAAGTTTTGGCAATCAGGCGCCCACCTGGAGAACAAAGGGAATACAATTTCGAGTTGTGGAAATCAGGCGCCCACCTGGAGAACAAAGGGAATACCGTTTCGAGTTTTGGCAATCAGGCGCCCACCTGGAGAACAAGGGAATACAGTTCAAGTTTTTGGCAATCAGGCGCCCACCTGGAGAACAAGGGAATACAGTTCAAGTTTTGGCAATCAGGCGCCCACCCGGAGAACAAAGGGAATACAGTTTCAAGTTGTGGGAATCAGGCGCCCACCTAGAGAACAAAGGGAATACAATTCGAGTTTTGGCAATCAGGCGCCCACCTGGAGAACAAGGGAATACATGTTCAAATTTTGGCAATCAGGCGCCCACCTGGAGAACAAAGGGAATACAGTTTCAAGTTTATGGCAATCAGGCGCCCACCTGGAGAACAAGGGAATACAGTTTCAAGTTTATGGAAATCAGGCGCCTACCTGGAGAACAAGGGAATACAGGTTCAAGTTTTGGCATTCAGGCGCCCACCTGAAGAACAAAGGGAATACAGTTTCAAGTTTTTGGCAATCAGGTGCCCACCTGGAGAACAAGGGAATACAGTTCGAGTTTTGGCAATCAGGCTCCCACCTGGAGAACAAAGGGAATACAGTTTCAAGTTTATGGCAATCAGGAGCCCACCTGGAGAACAAAGGGAATACAATTTCGAGTTGTGGAAATCAGGTGCCCACCTGGAGAACAAAGGGAGTACAGTTCAAGTTTCGAAAATCAGGCGCCCACCTGGAGAACAATGGGAATACAGTTTCAAGTTGTGGAAATCAGGCGCCCACCTGGGGAACAAAGGGAATACAATTTCAATTTTGGAAATCAGGCACCCACCTGGAGAACAAAGGGAATACATGTTCAAGTTTTGGAAATCAGGCGCCCACCTGGAGAATAAGGGAATACAGTTTCAAGTTGTAAAAATCAGGCGCCTACCTGGAGAACAAGGGAATACAGTTTGAGTTTTGGCAATCATGCACCCACCTGGAGAACAAAGGGAATATAGTTTCAAGTTTTTGTTAATAAGGCACTCACCTGGAAAACAAGGGAAGTCATTTCAGAATTCAATTCAGGTTAGAAATAGAAGAAGCTCGCGGCGGGAATGTGAGTCGACAATAGATGACCTATAGAAGTAGAACTCAATTCAGAATAAAAGAAGAAAAACAAAAAAAAGAAGTATCCAAGTGCAGAAGCGGAGAGAAGATGTGAATTGCTCCAGACATGACTGAGTCACAAACTTTGCATGTCCCGTTATGAGTGAAAAAGAATGAACTAGCACCTGCAGCTAGCAAATGTCAAGGTTCAAATCTAATGTCTGCATGAAGATCATTCAAGACTTAAGATCAAGCTTCAGAAGACTTATAAATAGGAATCTTGTAACTCATAGCTGACAGGCTTAGTTAGTCTTTTTATTTTTTATTTTGATGTAATAACAGGGACGCATACCGGAACCTCGACGGAACGGCACCTCAATCGGCTCTCCAACCTCGGTATCCTCCTCCATCACTCTTCCTACCTCTGAACTACACGTGGCCTGATTCCTTTATAGCCCAAGGATATGTAGGTAGTTCAGATACCACGGCTCGGTCAAGTTCTTCTTTCTTTAGTTTTAGGTCTCTCTAAATAAGGGTCGAGTAAAAAAACATGTCTAGTCGTTCTTTGTCTGAAAACTCTTCGTGTTTTCAGTCAAAGAGGGGCAGCTGTAGACATGTAATTTTTGACTCTCCCTGAGATTCTACACATTTTAGCGATTAGTATTTAGTTTATGCCTAATATCGTTATTTTAACTAGTTTTAACTCTTTTACTTTATTTTATCACAAAAATTGGAAATTACAAAAAATAGTTCCATATTTCTCTATTTAATTCACGTATTAGGTATTTTTAGAAGGATATATTACTTTGAACCTATTTTATTTTAGTATAATCTTTGAAAATATCAAAAATAGTTTCAACTTTAATTTGTAGTTTTATTTTAAATATAATAATTTATTAAAATCAATTAAGAGTTATTTTATAGTTTCTTATAATTATTTTAGAAGTAAATTAAATTTTTAGTTTCTTACTTAGTCCTAATTTTGTAGAATTTTAGAGCCCAATAACTACCAAAGGCCCAATTTCAAACCAACGTAATAAGACCTAGCCCATGGCCTAGACTATTCTTTTTCTTCCTACAACCTTACACCCTAATAAAAGAGACCACAACCTTACACACATAACTCATCTTCAACCTTAGGAAACCCTAGACAAAAAAAACACAACACCCTTACACCCAAAAAAAATCGCAGCAAATCCTCGTCCCCTCACCCCTCTGCCGCCTCTCTTCAACCATCAACCCGCCGCCGGAGATACACACACTGGAGGAACTCTTCTTCCTCTTCTCCAAAAGCTGCTGCCGCACCCCACCTGAAATCAGCCACCCACATCCCCAGAACCTCCCAGCCTCAACACAATGGAGAGAGAGAGAGGAACGAACGGGATTTAGAAAAATAGAGTGAAGGACGGACGGGAAGGCACGAACTGAGAGCACAAATAGAGACGACGTCACCATTACTGGTTTAGCCAGAATCCCTTAACCAGCAGTGATTTTCCGGGTAGTCCTTCATGCCGCTTTCAATCTTCTTCACAATCATCTCATCTCCACCACTAAAATACCATATTTTCGAGTTTTCCGGTGAGGTTCAACTCATCGAGTATGTTCAACGAAGTATGGTCATTAGCGGTTCCATTCAATCGAGAGCTTCAGATTGAGGTGTTGTTTGAGATCCTTCGCTTCGACGGTCTGGTCCAACGTTGCAGATTCAAAGGCAAAGTTCGTCATCTAAGGTCATCTTTATTTTATTCTCTCATCTTTAAAACTTTGGATGATTAATTACTATGGTGATTATTTGATGTTAGATGCAATGTTTTGACCTCAATTTTCTTGCCTCTTAATTAATGAGTAGTTCTATTTCACTCTTGTTACCAATCTCTTTTGATGTTTAAATCTAATTTGAATATGGGTATATAAGATATTAACTTGGAACACTAATTAAAAGTGTCTGTAACAGTAGGAGTTGGCTTTAAAAGAAATGTGAAGGAAATTAGCTTTTTCGCTGTTTTGGATGTTTGAATTGGATCATGGGGGGTTTGGGTTTAAACAGAAATCAAATATATTCAAGCATGATAATTTTCGTTTTGGATTTATTCTATTGTTTGCGCTAGTATCATATTTAGTCCGACCACATTGGGTAGGCAAATCGTAGGTCACATTTCGAGTGCACGCTGGTGTTACTCGACCCCTAACTTCAAATAATTAAAATAAACATGTTGTAGATCGTGGGTACGGTTCCCGTGACATGATTTGTGATGTGTACAAAAATAACAAGTGCGTGACACCGCGACTTGTTTAAATAAACTCCATAATTGTTTAAAATAATTAAAAGCAGCTAAAAAGTAAAAAGGTTAAAAATGAACAATAGGCTTTAAAACATGTAATTAATCAGATAATTAGGCGAACTATTAATAGTTGAGCGACCGTGCTAAAACCATGGAACCCGGAAATGCCTAACACCTTCTCTCGGGTTAACAGAATTCTTTATCCGGATTTCTGTATTCGCGGACTGTAAAACAGAGTCAATTTTTCCTCGATTCGGGATTTAAATCGGTGACTTGGGACACCATAAACTATCCCAAGTGTCGACTCTGATGTTTAAATAAAAATAATCCCGTTTCAATTGTCACTTAAATTGGAAAAAACTCCCTTACACCCTTCTCGGGGTAGTGAAAAAGGTGGTGTGACAACAATCACAAGACCAGACATTTGCTTTGCAGTGCATGTGTTGAGCCAATTCATGTAGCAACCCAAGAAGTCTCACCTAGATGCATCCCTGAGGGTGGTAAGATACATAAATTAGCACCTGGATTGGGGCTACTGTTGAGAAGAGGATAGGCATCAACACTCACATCCTTCTGTGATTTAGACTAGGCAGCTTGTCCCAATACAAAAAGGTCTGTGATAGTGTATGTTGTGAAGCTTGAGGATTCTTTATTATCATGAAAGTCAAAGAAGCAACAAACAATTAGTAGAAGCTCGGCAGAAGCACAATATAGAAGTATGGCAGTTGTAGTGGCAGAGATTGTTTGGATGTTTGGATTATTAGAAGAATTGGAAAACAAAATGGAGGTGCCAGTGAACTTGCATTGTGATAGCAAGGCAACTATGCAAATAGCTGAAAATCCTATATTTCACGAGCGGACTAAACATATTAAAATAGATTGCCACTTCGTCAGAGAAAAGCTCAAGAATAGGCTAATTGCAACTCAGTGCATACCTAAAAAGATGCAACTAGCAGACCTAATGACAAAAGGCTTGAGTGCAGCACAACATCAGTCCCTATTATCCTAGCTAGGAGTAGAAGATGTCTTCCACTTACCAGCTTGAGGGGGAGTATTACAACAATAGGGACTAAATAAGAGATAGTGGTAAGTGAAAGGGGGCAATTTGTAAATAGACAAAGTAGAGGAGAAAGGCGGTGTATAAGAATATGTTAAATTCTCTATATCAGTTCGTTAGTTAGAAACACAGAGATTCTAGAATATACCGATCTCAATTTTTCTCTTTAGTCTTCTTCTTCCTCTTCTCTGTAAATCTACTACATTGAGTTGATAACTGAATCAATGAAAGGGATACATGTTTGCAAGTGTAGGAATGTGTATTAGCTCTCTCAATTTAGCTTATTTTGACATTTTACTTGTCATAAAGGTTTTAAAAGGTCTTCTGAAACTTAATTATGCTATTCCCTTTGTCCTTAAATATTTCATTAAGCGTACAATAAATATTTTATTGTTAAATTACTACTAAATATAGAAAGATGTGATTCTTTTTGAACTGACTAAAAAAGAAAGAATGTTCATATAAATTAAGACGACAAGAGTATAACTTTTGTGTAACTGTAAATTTTTTTGAAACTTATGGTCTTAAAAATGCGATATCATTCGTGTGTTTATAAAAGAAATTCATTAAAGGTAAAATGAAAAGTTAAAGTTAGATTTGTTTTAAATATAAAACTATGTCATCTGTTTAAAATGCTGCAACAATTATTTTATCAAATTTCTGGTATTTATTTTCAAATAAAATGGTATATGTGTTAAGCTTGGACCGTGCTAGCGCAGGCCAACCTCAAACCTTATATTTAGATGACATGATTACAAATCAATGTGGACACACCATTGAAGTGTTTTTCACTTGATTGGGCCAGGTAATAAGCCAAGAAAAGTCCAACTTAATTCGTTAGGGGAGTGTGATTTTTTTTAAAAATGCATAGTACCACAAATCCACAATTATAGTAACTACCAACCTAAGAAGTCTTTTTCATTGTTACGTTTCCATGGCAATACGAATATTGGAAAAACTTTTATTACTATCCATTTCTTTTGAGAAACGCATTTACATAAATACAATCATACCGCTTTCTTCTGCTCTATTTAGACATTCTCAAGTGATATACTCTGTTTTTACTGCTCCAACCGACCCTTAAAAAAATTGAAGTACGTGAGTGAAACCATTTATCTTTTGGTTAAAATTCGAAAATTTATACTCTAATTTCTCTTTTCAATAAAAATCTTGAAGTTGGAAAAAATATATTATTTTATATTCCACAAAGGATGCTACTATAAATCATAGTTTTATGAAATAAGAATTTTTAAATATTTGAAAAATAATTACAGGTAAAATCTTGGGCTCGTCAAGTAGTAATAATGTCGCAAAATAAAATAAGAACAAAATGGATATTCGTCCAATGTGGCTGCAATATGTGTAATAACCGATTTAAAGCATGTATTAATCTAAACTATGTATAAAGTAATCGTTCCTATATCTCGCGAGAAGTAAAGAGCTTGGGAGAGATGTAACAGATACACCAAAAAAAACTCCATATAGTAAATCAACCGATCGGAAGTTTGGAACACTACAATTTTACGAGGGAATTTTACCTTCCTATACTATATATATAATTTTTTTACCTTCGCTAACGAAGTTTTAATTTAATTACATAAATATATATAATTTATTAATTATATACAAAATAGTTTTAAATGAGTATACCTTTATATTAAAAATTGATTCGGTAATCCCCATTCCTACGCGCGCTCTCTCTCTCCATCTCTCTCTTTCGCTAATTCCCTCTTCTTTCCCCAATTTTCTTTCTTCATTTTCCTCTGCTTTTCATTCTTTTCCTTTTTTTAGGAAATTCATCAATGAATTTCAATTGTTACAATAAAGAGTTTTAACTTAGCTATTGCTTTTTCATGTTGCACAATTGGTGTTTGAATTGAAATTGTCAATTAATAAATTTTGAAGGTATTTGATTCTCCACTATTGACAACCATAAAAAAGCTCTGAACCTTTGAATTCTAATTTGGCTTTTCAAAAACTATTGTTTGTTTGGATTGGTTGTTGTTGCAAATAATTAAAAATATTCTTTGAAATTTATATCTCAATTTTGAGGGTGTTTGGTAAAAATTAGACTTGATTTTGGTTGTTTTTTAGATTGAAACTCGAGGAGGAGGAGGAGGAGGAGGAGGAAGAAGACGAAGACATAACATACAAAATACTTACAAAATTGTATTTATATTGTATTCTGTTAAAGATATATATTTTTTATTTGAATACTGTATGAAAGTTGAAAAATAGTTGTATAATGTATGAATCATTGTATGAAATTTGTATTTAAGTTATAAATACTAACTTTCTATATAAAATTATTGATATGTATCAAATTTGTATTAAGAAAGGAAATTTTTGATTGAAATTTTCGAGAGAAAGAAGAACACACCGCATACAAAAATATATACAAATCATATACAAAAGACATATTATATAAAATTTGTACAAAAATTATATTTAAGTTGTATAATGTTGTATTTGTACTTAACAGGGTAAAAATAATGTATAAAAATTGTAGATAAGTTATAAAAAAGTTGAATACTATATAATTGCTCTTATAAAATCTATTTTTAATTTATATATTGTTATATATGTATCAAATTTGTATCAAAATTAAATATCCGGGCATTCCTAATTCCTTATATAGTTTTGAAGGCATATATACCCTCCAAATACAAATACATAAATGATAATCACAGTGATTATTGTGGGTGAAAATCATTACAACCATGAGTTATGATCGTACCCTTGCATTAATTGTGAGAATAGTTCAGGATACAAGAATATTTTTGAGCAATTAAAACAAATTGTTTCGACTTTTCCTCTCTTTCAGAAAAGCCAAACTTTATTTGTGATTCGTTCCTTTCTTAATCGTCCATATATAGAAGTGATTCTTAAATAATACCTTCCTCCTTTCATTTTACATAAATACTATAGTTAAGGCACTATGGGAAAGAGGAGAGGAGAAAAAAAAAGTGTGTAACTGAATCACCTAATTTAAGACACTAATAATGAATTATATATGGAGAGAGGCGGCAAAGAATAGGGAAATAGGTACGATTGTGTAACGACCCTATCGGTCGTTCCGAGAGTTTAGCTTGTTTCCCCCGTTTCTGCTTCATTATATGTGGTTTATCTTCATTATGTTGTGTTAGCTGGGTTTACTTGGGTTCGGAGTGATTTTTGGAGAGAAATTGGACACTTAGTCTCTTAAGTTGGTGATTTAGTTGGAAAAGTCAACCGAAAGTTGACTTATACGAGAAACGATCTCGGAATGTGGTTTTGTAGCTCAGATAATGTAACGACCCAACCGGTTATTTTGCGTATTCGGACCCCGTTTCCCTAAATAAGACTTTCCGTAGAGGCTTTCCGTGATTCATGACTTGCGGGTTCCTTAAGATTGGCTTTTAAGGCCAAGTTTGACTTCGGTCATCATTCAGAGTAAACGACCTTGGGATCAAGTTTCGCCGGTTCCAGTAGCTTCGTATGATAATTTCGGACTTGCGCATATGTCCGGAATGGGTTTTGGATGACCAGGGAGCGTTTCGACGCCAAATAGCGAAATAGAATTTCCTTAAGTTCATAATTTAGTTTGGAATGTGTTTTTGAGTTATCGAGGTCCGAACGGAATTCCGAGATCGGGAATAGGTCTGTTATGTCATTTATGACTTGCTTGCAAAATTTGATGTCATTTCGAGTAGTATAGGTCGGTTCAGCGCATTGAAATCAAATTCTAGAACTTGAAATTTCTTAAGTTTGATTCTAGGGGTTTTGATGACTGATTTTGGGTTTTAGCATGGTTTTGGGTGTTCCGAAGGCTCGAGCAAGTCCGTGATATGATTTAGGACTTGTTGGTATAAGTTCACGGGGATTCGGGTGGGCCCAGGTGCCTCTCGGACGCCAAACGGGGCCAAAAACCAGCAGTCTCAGCTGTTGGTGCACCAGGTCTAGTGTGACCGCAGGTGCGGTTGCCCAGATCGCAGGTGCGAGACCGCTCCTGCGGTCGAGGCCATCGCAGGTGCGGACCTTTCTCCGCAGGAGCGGGTTCGCTGGTGCGGAAAACCAACCGCAGGTGCGATCCCCAGGCTTCTTGCCAAAGTCCGCAGGTGCGACCAATGGCTCGCAGGTGCGGTCCTCGAGCCGCATGTGCGAAGTCACTGGAGGCAGTAAGCCCATTTAAGTCGGGACTTAACCATTTTTCCCCACTTTCTTCTCCTCCATTGACGATTTTGAGAGCTTTCAAGAGGGTGTTCGGCCTAGCTACAAAAAAAGTAAGTAATTTCCATTTAAATGTTAGATTATTACACTAAATCTTAGGTATATTAACACCTAATTAGTGGAAATCAAAGGGGTTAGGGTGAAAACCTAGGGTTGATGAATTTTAGGGAATTTCACCACTTTTCTACCATGAAATCATGTAAAAACTATATATTAATGACTCTTAAACTATGGGTGAGTATTTTCTTCAAATTTTCGAAATCCGAGCATGTGGGCCCGGGGGTTTATTTTGGGATATCTTCAAGAAAGATGAATAGGCTAAGCTAGTAATAGAATTTCATACTTTTGAGTGTATATTGACGTATTTATATAATATTTGACTAGTTTCGAGTCCTCGGGTGTAGAGTTATGAGGTTCGGGCGCGTTCTTGACCGGGGAAGTAGGTTCTACGCGAGGTGAGTCTCCTTTCTAACCTTGTAAGAGGGAATTTTTCCCATAGGTAATTATAAATGATTGAATTGTCCTTATTTGCGGGGGGCTACGCACGCATAAAGTGACGAGAGGCCGTGCGAAGCTACTACTATGTTATGCCAGGTAGTCTTTAGGACTCACAAGCATGCTTATATGCCTTATTTGTATCCCTGCATGTATTTCTAGCCGACTATTATCCTTGAAACTAGTATGAAAAAATGGAAGGTTATATTAAATCTTGATGTTATTGTGAACTCTATATTTCCTGAAATTCCTGATAAACTCTGTGTAGGTATACGAGCACCCGTGTCGCATGTATGATCCGTGAGCGGGGTAGCCTTATATTATGTCAACTGCGTCGCACAATCGATTCGCGAGAGGGGTAGTAGATGCATCTATGGTTCGAGCCGTTCGATCCTTCGGCAGTGCACATTTAAATTGTTGCATCGCTTCGGCTGTACGCCTCGGGATACTATATGCTATGTATTTGACTGAGAGTCTTATTAATATTGTCAAATGAATTGTCCTATGTGGTAGGGGGTTTTGAACTTGTTTTAAACGTTGTTATTTGACACTTGCGGTAAGTGGTAGTTCATATACTTGATATTCCATGTCTACTTGAATTACATAATTGTTAATCTTGATTAATCCTGTTTAATTATATTATTGCTAAGGACCCTAGTGAGTAATACGTCCACCTCTCATCACTACTTCATCGAGTTTAGACGGGATACTCACTGGGTACATATTTGTTTATATGTACTCATGCTACGCTTCTGTGCTTAATTGTACAGGTTCTGAGGCTGGTGCATCTGGTTACCATCCCGGAGCACGATCTTGAGAGTACTTATTGGGCTAGACTACACGGTGAGCTGCCCTTCCCGGCGTTCCTCAGTAGCACTGTGGAGTTTCTATTTTTTTTTTTTGGATATGTTGTCTACCCCTTCCAGACAATTGTATATTATTTTGTCTACTTGTATATTCCACTAGTCGCTTGTGGACTTGTGACACTAGGTCTTGGAACGCGTAGTTGATTTTCTAATATTTTTGGCTACATTACATATATTGGTAAACGATTTTTTGAGTTCATTTAATCAAATTGCATCACTTGACTGTTTTCTTTAAATGATTTTTAAATCAAAAATTTGTCAAGAACGTAAATATTTAAACAAGTGAAGAAATCTCGCTAGTAATTGATGTTGGCTTGCCCGACTCCGGTGTTGGGCGCCATCACGACCTGAGTTGGAATTTAGGTCGTGACAACATGGTATCAGATCTCTAGGTTCACGTTGGTCTCACAAGTCACAAGCAAACCTATTAGAGTCTTGCGGATCGATACGGAGACGTCTGTATTTATCTTCGGGAGGCTATAGGGTGTTAAGAAACCTCTCTTTATTCTTATTCTATCATGCAGTTGATAGTCTTACTAAATCTCATTCTTCTATTCTCTCAGAGATGGTGAGGACTCGGGCAACTGATATTCCAGACCCGGGAGATGTCGCTAACCCCGCCGTCCGAGGTCGTGGCAGAGGCCGGGGGAGGGCGCCGACCCGAGGTAGACAATGAGGGCATCCCAGAGTTGCTCCATTAGCACCTCCAGAGGATCCTATCATCGAGGAGCAGGACGAGGTACCTCCAGCAGGTCCTACCCCAGTAGATTTCATGACTGCACCGGGCTTTCAGGAGATCATGGGTCGTATGATGCGGTTCATGGACACTATGACCCAGGCTGGTTTATTTCCAGCAGATCTTGCCACTTCTCAGGCGGGAGGGGCAGCTCAGACCCCTGTCGTCCAGGCCGCAGGTCATGCAGCGGTAGTATATCAGACTCCGGATACTCTGCCCGCGGGCGGAGCACAGCTAGCGGTAGTAGCACCAGATCTCAGACCGGCTGCGGACGACGATCCATAGAAGCTACTCGATATATGGACTCGATTTCACCCTCTGGTCTTCGGAGGTGAGAAATGCAAGGATACCTAGGACTTTATTGATAGGTGCAGGGACCGACTGCACAACATGAGTATTTTGGAGTCCCATGGAGTCGACTTCACTACCTTCCAGCTAGAGGGCAGGGCCCGCAGATGGTGGAAGTCATTTATCCTTGGTATGCCAGCAGGTTCCCCTACTATCTCATGGGAGCAGTTCACTCAACTGTTCCTGGACAGGTATATTCCACCCTCCGAGAGAGAAGAGCTGCGGTACCAGTTTGAGCAGCTGGAGTAGGGGCAGATCTCAGTGATAGACTACGAGGCCAGGTTTTCAGAGTTGTCCCGCCATGCCCTTATGATTCTTCCTACTGATGCTGAGAGAGTGTGGAGGTTTGTAGCTGGTCTACACTCCGGTATTAGGGCCAACATGGACCGAGAGGTGGAGATGATTACTCCTTACCAGCTTGTGGTCGAGATAGCTCGTCGGATTGAGGGTTACCGATCGAGGAGCAGAGAGCAGGGTCAGCAGGACAAGAGAGCTAGATTTTCTGGAGAATTCAGAGGTGCCCAACCAGGGGTAGAGGTCAGTTCGGTAGAGGCCAGCCTAGCAGGGCTCCATATTTAGCCCCTCCACCACCTCCTCGTGGTGCTGCAGTGAGACCTTATTTCAGCACCATGCCGGAGAGTTCTTACCTCCCACCAGCTATTTAGGGTCCCTCCGGCGGGTATTCAAGTCATCAGGGGTCTCCTAGTCCTTATTTCAGTGCTATGCCAGAGAGTTCTCATCGTCCCCTAGCTATTCAAGGTTCATCTTCAGGGCAACAGGCCATGCCTCCAGCGAGGTGTTATGAGTGTGGGGATCCAGTCCATTTGAGGAGGACTTGTCCCAGGCTTAGGGGGAAGGCTATTCAGTAGAGTTATCAGCCCGCACTCCCAGCACCGGCGCCCCGTCCACCTAAGGGTGGAGAACAGGCTGTTAGAGGTCGTCCCAGAGGTGGAGGCCAGACAGGGGGAGCTCATCTAGCTCCTATTCAGTCCAGCGGAGGTCAGTCTTCAGGTACTCCAACCAGATTCTATGTCATTCCAGCCCAAGCAGATGCAGCGGCCTCAAATGCCGTGATCACAGGTATTATTTCAGTATGTGGTAGAGAGGCATCAATGCTATTTGAACCAGGATCCACTTATTCATATGTGTCAACCTTGTTTTCTTGTTTTCTGGATGCTCCTCGTGAGTTCTTGGGTTCTCCTATATATGTATCTGTCACACCTCCTTTTTCCATACCCCGTAAGGGTAATAAGGGAGTTCTTCCAATTAAAGTGACATTATCGAAATGGGATTATTTATTCAATTTTAGAGTCGCCACTCGAAATTATTTATTTACGGTGTTCCGAGTCACCATTTATTTTAGAATCCCAAATCGAGGAAATTTTGAATCCGTTTAAAGTCTGCGAAAACCAGAAGACCGGGTAAGGAATTCTGTTAACCCGGGAGAAGGTATTAGGCACTCCCGAGTTCCGTGGTTCTAGCACGGTCACTTTGATCATACCTGGCTTAACTAATTGTTTAATTACTTGTTTTAGAACCTACGTACATTTTACCTTTTATCGCTTTTAAATTGCTTGATTGTTCGTGATTATGGAATTATCTTAATACGAGTTACACATATGTATACTCGTTTAGTTTTACATGTCTCATGTCACGCGTACGTGTACACAATTCACAACACTTAATTTATTTAAGAAAAAGGTTTGGCCAAAGTCGCGTGAACGCTTACCTGAATTTATTTGTGGAAAATCATAATTGTGTCACGTGAACGTGTACACAATCACGATAATGAATTAAAATCATGCCTAAAACACACTACGAATATTCAAAGATCTTTATTTTAAATTTGAGCTTTGTTGTAAAAATCAAGACTTAAAGAATTGATGTAACCAAAAATAGATCATCACATAGTGCCTTAGAATTAGAGAACGTTCGAATAAATCCATTGCATGCTATCATTGTATTGGGTCAATGTTTTGACATCTGCTGAAGAGGAGAAAAAAAACATGACATAATACAACCTCTAGTAAACAATTAGCATGCATTAAGTTTTTAATACAACTGTAATATGCCGAATATCATTAAACTAATGAATCGGAATTAGCTTAGACAATGAACCAATTTCTAAATCTCCTAAAGTTTGAAATTAAATCAAGTTGAAGATTCTGCACATGCTAATAAATCAAAATACATAGCTAAAAATCATGTCACGCCTTCGTGCACATAATTAATAACACTTATTATTCATTAAGATTGTTCGGTCAAAGTCGCGCGAACGCGTACTTTGGTTTTAATTTTTGGGAATCATAATCATGTCACGCGAACGTGTACACAATTAAGATAGTCGATTAAAAGCGCGCCTCAAAGTATACTAGCAGTGTTAGAGTTATTTATTTCCTAAGTTTGGGATTATTGTGAGGTCGTGGATTATGGAATAGTTGTGAAATAAAAGTATTTAGCTATTAAAAATATTTATTGCAGAACTATTTTATTTAGTGAAAATAACTTGGGCTAGATGTAACTTCAATACATCTCAAGTTTGTAAAGAGGTAAAACTTAAAACTATTTTCCAGTTACATTGTTAAAGGTACGAAGGAACTGAATAAGCTATATTTTATAAGTTTACCAATCCAATCAATGATTACATTCAATAACAAAAATAGTCACACAATTTACTAATGAGTGCAAAAGCATATTCGCAATATCATCTGTTTGTAGCTATTATCACATGGAAAACACATAAAAGTGCAGATTAATTGATAAATCACAAATAACTATGACATAATCATAAATCGAGTCCTTCTTTCTATGCACTAAAAGAGAGATAAAAGAGGCGCAGCTTAACATAATTCACATGTACCTTACAACTCAAATTCAGTGAAGAAAGAGATGGAGGAGGAGGAAACTCGCAGCTCGAGATTGATGTAGCGGGTGTGAAATTGACCAGAGACGATGAACGAAACCTCGAACGGAAACTTTTCTGACCACCTCGCCCAGATCTGGTTTGATTCGACCTTCAAAAATAGAGGAGGAGGCTAGGTTCTCAGTTTCTGCTACTGTTCCCTTCCTCCCCTATTTGTGACTGAGTGTGCGTGTCTCTTTAGGTGGTCGGCGGCTCTTAGCTGGTCGTTTCCGGTGGGTTCTTCTTTGTAGAGGTTAGAGTGGCTGCAAGAGGTGAAAAAGGGTTAGGATGGCGGCTGGTTGCTGTGAGGTGAAGAAGGGTTAGGATGGCGGCAGAGGGGTGCTTCTGTGATTGTTGCCGGATTTTCGGCGACCTGGTAGCTGAAGGCGGCGGGGATGGTGAAAGGAGGGGCTGGTTGTCTTCTCTAGAGTTTTGTCCTCTGTTGTCTGTTTTTTTTT
>ML363089.1:2022-37469 GCA_005239505.1 Nicotiana paniculata | reverse complement strand
GGTTTGTCTAACATTTCATAAAGTGAATTTCCAAGTTTTGAGTATTTATTCGAAGTCGGATTTGAGTGAAACTAGTATGGTTGGACTCGTAATTTAATGGGTTGTCAAATTTTATAACATTGGTCGGGTTCTGAGGCGTGAGCCATGGTTTGACCTTTGGGTTGACTTTGGGCTTTGATTTAAAGACTTAACCTTTATCGATTAGGTTTGTTTCCTTGGAATTATTTGATGTTCTTGAGTTGATTTTGGCTAGTTTCGAACCATTTGGAGTCGGTACATGCGGGATGGAATTTCCAGAATATTGTTTGGCTTGCTCGGTATTGGATTTGGCTTGTTTGAGGTAAGAATCCTATCTAAACTTGGTTGAGGCACTAGTTCCCTAAATTATTTGTGTTATCTACGTGCTATGGGTGCGCATATGTGTGGGTTTTTAACCCATGTGCGAGCACCGAGGTATTTATCCATGCTCGGGGTAGTGCTTAGGCTATGATATGCCTAGAGTTGACTGTTAAGATTTAAGCTATATTATTTCTCATATTTGTATCGTTGTTGTGAACTATTTGAGCCATGTTTGAGGTTACGAAGAGGCTAATTTCCTGAATAAACTTGGTAATTGTTATTTCTGTGATAAATTGCCGATTTGAGATATGATAGCACACATTGCACATGCCTACACTTTAGCATGTAATTATACCAGTCCAGGAGCATGAAATATGATATTTATCCATCATATATTGCATTCATGTATACTTGCTTTTGTGTGTTATGATTTGGACTGGATGCCAGTGATCACGCAGGGCGGATAGTGTTGATATGCCTGTGACCACACAGGGCAAATTGTGTTGATATGCCCGTGATCACGTCGGGTGGAATGAGTTGTTATGCCTGTGACCATGCAGGGCGGATTATGATATTGTACCTGTGACCATGTCGGGAGGAATGTGATGTTAGCATGTGAGTTGTCTGTGCGGATTGATATTATTAGCACGTGAGTTATCCATGCAGCACGTGAGTTTTCCGTGCGGATCTAGATATTGATATTATAGCACGTGAATTGTCCGTGAAATATGTGAGTTATCTGTGTGGTTGATATTATTAGAACGTGAGTTGTTCGTGCAACGTGTGGATACATATCCATCCCCCTAAGGTCACCCTCTCACGTTTCTCTCTTGATGGTGTGCACGTGGATTGTGAGAAACCAAGGGGTTTATGTTTGATGTGTGCTATAAGAGAGTTGGTATTGTTATTGGATCGGTTGCGCGCCGCAACAGACTGTTATTTGGTGATTGCATTTCATCTTTACTTGCAATTTTCTTGACTTTTTACCTGATTTACTTGCATATCTCCCTTATATGCTGGATTGTTGGCTGAGCGGAACTTTAAAACCAAGAATTGTGATCATCAAAATGATTTTACCTGAGATTTCCTGATTTGATCATATATCTGTTCTATACTTATTGAATTTTTGAACTGCACAAGTGTTAGTATCATATAGAGTTCTTTATATCTCCAAGGTTAGTCAGGAACCAGGATACTTATTGAGTACATGGGTCGGTTGAACTCATACTACAGTTCTATACCTTGCGTGCAGATCTTGGTGTCGATGCTTGTTACACCCTATATTTTCGTACGTAAAAGTGCATCGTAAGTAAACTAATGTAGGACCAAAAATGAGATCATTTTTGAAAGTATATAAATTAAGTTAATCATGTTACCTTATAGGTTACAAATATTGAATATTATGAACAACAAGTACAAGGAGGGTTGGAAGGTTCAGAAGCTAATGGAATTGAAGAAAATAGTGTTTCGTCGAAAGTCGACAAGTTGAGAATGTTATAACATGTACTTTTGGGTTAGACTAGAGTGATTAACATTACAAGGAGGTTATGTTAGTCATATGATAGTCGTGTATTATGTTTTTATATCAAGTGAGTTGTTAAACAAAAGTCGATGAAAGTCATCACAAGTTACGTTCATAAGTTTTACTGAAACTTTGAGTCAAATATAACTGAAATTTTCTCCGAATATACTTAGATTTATGGGGTTTTCCACCCATAAAATTGAATATCTATGAGTCTATTTTCTAACGCATTAAACCGTTTGTCAATACGACATTGGAGTAGAGAGATATGAGCGTTTTTGCGAGACTGCGCAGACTCCTAGGTGACAAGTCGGTGTGTCACCTAGAGTTTGAAGAACCAAGATAGGAGCTGAGTTATCCAAAAAATAAGGTAAGTTTACTTCTCTATTTAAACCTTTTTTTTCTTCTATAAATGCATGGTGAGTCGTTCTATACTTGTAAGAACTCACGGAACGGTGATCAAAAGTTGTGAGTTCGAGTTATTCACTTGTAGCAGACTGTTTTGTAGATAGTTTTGTTTTCTGTTTGGCTGCGTGTTTTACTACTGTTTTGTGGATTTTTGGAGGAGTAAGTGTGTAGATAAACACCACATAAATTTAGGGTGGTGGGATGGTCGTTCGTCGTAACATTTTCGGATTGTTTGACACTACTACGGTGGCCGTTTTGTGTATGAAGAGATTAGGGTGTGTTGGGCTGTTTAGTAGTATTTTGTGGTGTATATAAGGTTGGAAAATAACGTATATATGTTGTTATTGTTTTATTCTTTTGTTATTGGTTTTATCTTGAATTTGGAGGAAGTAAGGATTATAGGGGAGATGCTGCTCGTTTTAATACAAAATAAGCTTCTCGTTCGTGGTGCGATAGTTGTACCTTTCGTAACTTAATGATAATATTATTATCATTATTTTAGATTAAGGTGTGAAGAGGCGAGTTCAAATTGGTGATTGGAAAGATTGTGATAAGTTATGTTAAGGCTAAGCCCTTCCTTAATTTTGGCATGATCTCATAACTACATGTGTTTGATAACAAGGCATCAACAGAAGTTCATACTCCCGAATTGATATATATTATCCTAGTCTCATAAGTTACAATATTCTACCTTATCAGGAATTTAGATTCAATTGAGTATTGTCTTCTTCCAGTGAAGAGAGCATAGGGTCTATATACATACAGTATTACAGTATTTTTACCACCATCGAGCTATAATTGGTGGGCAGGCCCCTATAGGGCAACCTCCGATCAGATGGTAAGTTATATACCAAGCCTACTGTGGCCGAGCGCCTATGAGCGAGCCCAGAATGGCCGAGATACAGATCCTAGTATGGCCGAGAGCCTATGAGCGAGCCTACTACAACCGAGCAGTTACACGTACCGAGCCTATATTGAGAGAGTTGAGTCAGTATCAGCAGGTAAGTATATCTCCAGATCATATTTGTCTCCCAGTTACTCAGTTATTATATTATCAGTTCAATTTAAGCTTTCAACTATTTTATTGCCTTAGATACTCGGTACATTATTTTGTACTGACGTCCCTTTTCTGGGAATGCTGCATTTCATGCGTGCGGGTTCAGATAGATAGTTGGGTAGACCTTCTCAGTAGGTGTTTCCCGAGTTCAGCCTGATCGGTAAGCTCCACGTCTTTCAGAGTTGCCGGGTCTAGGGTTTTGTGTACATCTTTTGTATGTATGTATATATGTTATGGGTAGGTCGGGGTCCTATTCAGATCACAGTACATCCATCAGTAGAGGCTTGTAGACATATCCTGTCAATTAATGCAGTATGTTACGCTTGTAGGCCTTGTATATATATTTTGTTGGTTTGTCAACTGTAGTAGTTATGAAGGCCTTGTCGGCCCAGCTTTATATTGATGTTTAGTCAGTGCTAGTTTTCTTTCAGTTTTATATTTTGCTTCACAAATTGTCTTGCAATGTGGCCCCATGGCCAAATTATGACATTATATGTTTAGAGTCCCTTAGTCGCAAGTTGGTGCGCTAGGTGAGGTGAGGTACGGTGTGCCGGTCTCGCCCCTCAGATTCGTGGCGTGATAATGTTGTTGTTTATGGCGAGGGTTGGCATTGAAGATGTACATGTGTTCAAGTTATGGCTATCACTTGTCCTTGGTAGCTTTAGATTCGAAATCTGTCATATACATTTTAAACATATATTCAATTTGTGACTTGTACTACCAGTCCTTGGGTAATTGTATAAAATCCACTTATTTCCTTCCAGACTCTTAGCATTATTACTATATTGTGTTCTATTGTTAATTGGCTTACCTAGCGGGTTGAGTTAGGCAACATCACGACGGGTTGAATATTGGGTGGTGACAGTAGTGTTGGGTACCATCACGACCTATAGTGGGATTTGGGTCGTGATAGTTTCTCAAATATCACAACCAAACCTTTTCTTAACACTCAAACTAGAGGATGAAACAATATCCAATAAAATAACAGAGTAAAGTTCACAAATCCGCATAAAAAGAGAAATATGTACAAGATATCAAATCAAATGGCATGGCAACAACCTTCGTGCATTTATTTCATCCTTACCAAGCATGGGAACACCCTTCGTACAATAAAAATAATCCTCACCAATCACATGTATAATTGCATCAAACAAGATAGAAGGCATATAACTAACTGTAACAATAAGGTAGAAGACATAAATGTAACAACAATAAACGAGGTAGAAGGCATGTAGATGATAGTAACAAACAAGATAGAAGGCATATAGATAATAGTAACAAACGATATTGTAACGACCCGACCGGTTATTTTGCGTATTCGGACCCCGTTCCCCTAAATAAGACTTTCTGTAGCGGCTTTCAGTGATTCATGACTTGCGGGGACGGGTGGTTCGGGATTCGGAAGTGTATAGGGTAATATAGGAACACTTGGTTCCTTAAGGTTTGGCTTTTAAGGCCAAGTTTGACTTCGATCAACATTCAGAGTAAACGACCTCGGAATCGAGTTTCATCGATTCCAGTAGCTTCGTATGATTATTTTCGACTTGTGTGTATGTCTGAAATGGGTTTTGGATGACCCGAGAGCATTTCGACGCCAAATAGCGAAATAGAGTTTCCTTAAGTTCATAATTTGGTTTGGAACGTATTTTTGTGTTATTGAGGTCCGAACTGAATTCCGAGACCGGGAATAGTTCTGTTATGTCATTTATGAATTTCTTGAAAAATTTTGTGTCATTCCGAGTGGTATAGGTCGGTTCGGTGCATTGAACCGAATTCAAGAACTTGAAAATTCTTAAGTTTGATTCTAGGGGGTTTTGAGGAGTAATTTCGAGTTTTAGTGTTGTTTGGGGTGTCCCGAAGGCTCGAGCAAGTCTATAATATGATTTAGGACTTGTTGGTATAATTGCACGGGGATTCGGGTGGGCCCAGGTGCTTCCCGGACACCAAACAGGGCAAAAAACCAGCAGTTTCAGCTGCTGGTGCACCAGGTCTGGTGTGACCGCAGGTGCAGTTGCCCAGATCGCAAGTGCGAGACCGCTCCTGCGGTCGAGGCCTCACAGGTGCGACTCCTAGGAGTAAAGTCCTACCTTAGCATGTGCGGACCCTTCTCCACAGGAGCGGGTCCACTGGTGCGGAATTCCTAGGTGCGGGACCGTAGGTGCGAGGTCACTGAAGGCAGTGAGCCCATTTAATTCGGGACTTAACCATTTTTCACCATTTTTCTTCTCCTCCGTTGGCGATTTTGGGAGATTTCAAGAGGGTATTCGGCCTAGCTACTAAAAGGTAAGTAATTTCCATTTAAATTTTAGATTATTACACTAAATCTTACGTGAGGTGAGTCTCCTTTCTAACCTTGTAAGAGGAAATTTTCCCCATAGGTAATTATAAATGATTGAATTGTCCTTATTTGCGGGGGCTACGCACGCACAAGGTGACGAGAGTCCGTACGTAGCTACTACTATGTTATGTCGGGTAGTCTTTAGGACTCACAAGCATGCCTATATGCCGTACTTGTATCCCTGCATGTGTTCCTAGTCAATTATTATCCCTGAAACTAGCATGAGAAAATGAAAGGTTACATTAAATCTTGTTGTTGCCATGATTCTTGTTTTCCAAGTGTGAACTCTATATTTCCTGAATTTCCTGATAAGTCTTATGTATACGAGCACCCGTTTCGCATGTATGAACCATGAGCGGGGTAGCCTTATATTATGTCAACCGCGTCGCACGATCGATTCTCGAGCGGGGTAATAAATGCATCTATTGTTCGAGCCGTTCGACCCTTCGGCAGTGCACATTTAATTTATGCGTCGCTTCGACCGTACGCCTCGGCATACTATATGCTATGTGTTTGACTGAGAGTCTTATTGATATTGCCAAATGAATTGTTCTATGTGGAAGGGGACTTTGGACTTTTATTAATGTTGTTATTTGGCACTTGTGGTAGTTGGTAGTTCATATACTTGTTATTCCATGCCTACTTGATTTCCATAAGTGCTAATCCTGATTAAACCTATTTAATTATATTATTTCTAATGACCCTAGTGAGTAATACGTCTACCTCTCGTTAATACTTCTTCGAGTTTAGATCGGATACTCACTGGGTACATATTTATTTATATGTACTCATGCTACGCATCTGTACTTAATTGTACAGGTTCTGAGGCTGGTGAATCTGGTTATCATACCGGAGCACGATCGTGAGAGTACTTTTTCTGGATTAGACTACACGGTGAGTTGCTCTCTCTGGCGTTCCTCATCAGCACTGTGGAGTTTCTGCTATTTCTTTTGATATTCCTGTCTACTCCTTCCATACGGTTGTATATTTATTTTGTCTACTTTGTATATTCCACTAATCGCATGTGGACTTGTGACACTAGGTCTTGGTACACGTAGTGAGTTTTCTAATATTTTTGCTATACCACATATGAAAGCAACGATATTTTGAGTTCATTTAACCAAGTTTCATTCACTTGACCATTTTCTTTAAATGATTTCTAAATCTTAATTTGACAAGTACTTGAATATTTTAAATAGGTAAAGAAATCTCGCTAGTAAACTGATGTTGGCTTGCCGGCTCCGGTGTTGGGTGCCATCACAACCTGAGTTGGAATTCGGGTCGTGACAGAGATAAAAGGCACATAGATAGTAGTAACAAACAATATAGAAGGCATGTGGATAGTAATAACAAACAAGATAGAAGACATGTAGATAGTAGTAACAAATAAGATAGAAGATATGGATGTAAAAATTGAAAACAAGGTAGGAGGCATATAGGCAATATTTACAGACAAGATAGAATATACATAAGTAACAATAACAAACAAGACATGATGTCCTAAGTAATAACAACAGACCAAGCAGGTGGACATAAGTAATAGCAACAACAAGGTAAGATGTCCAGTAACGCTAACAATCAAGATAGAATACTTATACATGTATATGAGGGAAAGACAAACATGATACAATGCATGTGTCTTATCCTCACCTGCACGGAGACACCCTCTGTGCCATGAACTCTCATCCTCCCTTGCACGAAAACACCCTTTTTTCCATGAACTCTCATCCCCACTTGTATAAATATATCCTTCGCGCTTTGAACTCTCATTATCACTTGCACGGAAACACCCTTCATGCATATATATTACTAAATTGGACGGAAAACACTCTTCATGCATAAATCACTCATCCTTACCAAGAAGATGTATACCGATACCAAGCAAGGTAGGACACATAAATATAATCAAAAGGGATGAGTAGTATAATATGATTCATTAGAAATAATCATTTATCAATAAGCAATCCAACATTTCAAGAGCCGTCTTGTTCAAATATCACAACAAAGTCTACACATAATCTTTAATATGATTAAGAAGGCTCAAGTATCACAAGTATGTCTTGTATATAAAAGTGTTTGTAATACGGTTATTTTAGATTTTCAAATGCTTTTATATCAAATCAGAACTATAACTACCAGCCGATTTTACATACAAAATGCTCCGATCACTTCGGACCGGCTACACAGTCCGAATAAACTAGGGCAAATTTTGAGGACGGATGTCGAGCTTTTCAACAACAATCGGAAACATGTCCCTAATTATCATTCTTACGTCCCATTGACATGAGGAGTGTAGGAAATCCGAACCTTCAAAGTCAGAATAACACCTAGTATCATCACAGCTTGACCTTGGGGCAACTTTCAAAATCAAAAATCATAATCATTCCATCGCCTTCTCGAACTATAACCAGCCTGATTCTTGTAACATCCAAGATATGTAGGAAACCTCAACACACTGCCCGACCGCATTCACATCGAAATCTATTCAAATCGATCCATCCATTATCCAACATTCATGTCCCGGTGTCATCACAGTGCGTCACTAGGGCAATTCTGAAAGTCGAGATCAGACGAACCTTTTCATCCTCAAGCATTTGTGTTTCACTACATGATGCTACTATTCATAAGTAGTATTGAATCTTTCAGAACTACACGCGACCTGATTCTCGTACAACCCGAGACATGTAGGCAATTTATAAACTAGAATTCGGTCAGAATCTTCAAAACTTTCTCATTCCCACTCTGTCATGTCGGGACAAAATTGACTATGATTTTAATCTTTTTGCCCGAAGAATCTTACATCATATTCGGTCAAAGAGGGGAAGTTGTTGATACTCAATTTTGACGCGTTGTATTTAAGAGTTCACTTATGTAGGCTTCCTAGTAAAAAATGATAAAAATGTTGTTTTTTGCACATTATTTGACTTTACTGTATCAGAGCTCTAGGTTCACGTAGGTGTCACAAGTCATAGGAAAACGTAGTAGAGTCTTGCGGATCGTTACGGAGACGTCTGTATTTATCTTCGGGAGGCTATAGGGTGTTAAGAAACCTCTCTTTATTCTTATTCTATCGTGCAGTTGATGGTCTTACTAAATCTCGTTCTTCTATTCTCTCACAGATGGTGAGGACTCGAGCAACTGATATTCCAGACCTGGGAGATGTCGCTACCCCCGCCGCCCGAGGCCGTGGTAGAGGCAGAGGGAGGGAACCGGCCCGAGGTAGGGGACGAGGGCATCCTAGAGTTGCTCCATTAGCACCCCCAGAGGATCCTATCATCGAGGAGCAGGACAAGGTGCCTCCAGAAGATTTCATGACTACACCAGGCTTTCAGGAGGTCATGGGCCATATGATGCGGTTCATGGACACTATGACCCAGGATAGTTTATTTCCAGCGGATCCTGCCACTTCTCAGGCGGGAGGGGGAGTTAAGACCCCTACCATCTAGGCCACAGGTCATGCAACGGCAGTAAATCATACTCCGGGTACTCTACCCATGGGTGGAGCACAACCAGTAGTAGCAGCACCAGAGCTCAGACCGGCTGTGGACGGCGATCCGCAGAAGCTACTTGATAGATAGACTTGATTGCACCCTCCTGTCTTCGGAGGTGATAAAGGCAAGGATGCCCAGGACTTTATTGATAGGTGCAGGGACAGACTGCACAACATGAGGATTTTGGAATCCCATGGAGTCGACTTCACTGCCTTCCAGCTAGAGGGCAGGGCCCGCAGATAGTGGCAGTCATTTATCGTTGGTAAGCCAGCAGGTTCCCCTACTATCACATGGGAGCAGTTCACTCAGCTGTTCCTGGACAGGTATATTCCACCCTCCGAGAGGGAAGAGCTGCGGTACCAGTTTGAGCAGCTGGAGCAGGGGCAGATGTCAGTGACAGACTACGAGGCCAGGTTTTTAGAGTTGTCCCCCCATGCCCTTATGATTCTTCCTACTGATGCCAAAAGAGTGCGAAGGTTTGTAGCTGCACTCTGGTATTAGGGCTAACATGTCCCGGGAGGTGGAGATGGTTACTCCTTATTAGCTTGTGGTCGAGATAGCTTGCCGGATTGAGGGTTACCGATCGAGGAGCAGAGATCAGGGTCAGTAGGACAAGAGAGCCAAATTTTCTGGAGATTTCAGAGATTCCCCAGCCAGGGGTAGAGGTCAGTTCGGTAGAGGCCAGCCTATCAGGCCTCCATATTCAGCTCCTCCACCACCTCCTCATGGTGCTCCGGTGAGACATTATTTCAGTGCCATGCCGGAGAGTTCTTACCGCCCACCAGCCATTCAGGGTCCCTCCGGTGGGTATTCAGGTCATCAGGGGTCTCCTAGTCCTTATTTCAGTGCCGTGCCAGAGAGTTTTCATCGTCCCCCGGCTATTCAGGGTTCTTCTTCAAGGCAGCAGGCCATGCCTCCAGTGAGGTGTTACGAGTGTGGGGATTCAAGCCATATGAGGAGGAATTGTCCCACGCTTAGGGGCAAGGCTATTCAGCAGAGTTTCCAGCCCGCATTCTCAGCACCGACGCCCCGTCCACCTAGAGATGGAGGGCAGACTGGTAGAGGTGGTCCTAGAGGTGGAGGCCAGGCATGGGGAGCTCAGCTAGCTCCTATTCAATCCAGTAGAGGTCAGTCTTCAATTACTCCAACCAGATTCTATACCATTCCGGCCCGAGCAGATGCAGTGGCCTCAGATTCCATGATCACAGGTATTATTTTAGTATGTGGTAGAGAGGCATCAGTGCTATTTGCCCCAGGATCTACTTATTCATATGTGTCAGCCTTGTTTGCTTGTTTTCTGGATGCTCCTTGTGAGTCCTTGGGTTCTCCTATATATGTATCCACTCCTGTTGGTGATTCTGTAGTGGTAGACCGTATTTATCGGTCTTGCGTGATCATATTATGTGGGTTCGATACTAGAGCGGGCCTTCTATTGCTCGATATGGTTGATTTTGAGATTATCCTGGGCATGGATTTGCTATCTCCTCATCATTCCATCTTGAATTGCCATTCCAAGATGGTTACTTTGTCCATGCCTGAGTTGCCTAGGCTGGATTGGAGAGGTTCCTCGGTTATTATAGCTAGTAGAGTTATTTCCTTCCTGAAGGCTCGACATATGGTCGAGAAGGGTTGTTTGGCATATCTTGCTTATGTGCGGGACACCACCGCCGAGTCTCTGACGATTGATTCAGTGCCCGTTGTTCAAGAGTTTTCTGATGTATTCCCTTCAGACCTTCCAGGCATGCCTCCGGATCGTGACATTTATTTCTGCATTGATTTAGCCCCAGATGCTCAGCCTATTTCCATTCCCCCGTACCATATGGCTCCTAAGGAGTTGAAGGAGCAGCTAGAGGAGTTGTTGGCTAAGGGGTTTATCAGATCGAGTGTATCACCGTGGGGTGCTCCAGTTCTATTTATGAAGAAGAAGGATGGGTCCATGCGAATGTGTATTGATTACCGCCAGCTGAACAAGGTCACCATCAAAAACAAGTATCTATTGCGGCGCATTGATGATCTGTTCGACCAGTTGCAGGATTCCAGGGTGTTTTCTAAGATAGACTTGAGATCGGGCTATCATCAGTTGAAGATTCGGGCCTCAGATGTCCCGAAGACTACTTTTCGTACGAGATATGGCCACTATGAGTTCCTGGGGATGTCCTTTGGCTTGAATAGTGCTCTAGCTGCATTTATGGATTTGATGAATAGGGTGTTCAGGTCGTATATTGATTCTTTTGTCATCGTCTTCATTGATGACATCTTGATTTACTCACGTAGACTTGGAGAGCACGAGCAACAATTGAGAGTTGTGCTCCAGACTTTGCGAGAACAAAAGCTATATGCTAAGTTCTCCAAGTGTGAGTTTTTGTTGGATTCCGTGGAATTCTTGGGACATGTAGTATCCGGAGAGGGTATCAAGGCTGATCCTAAGAAGATTGAGGCAGTCCAGGGTTGGCCACATCCTACTACATCTACAGAGATCAGGAGTTTCTTGGGTCTAGCAGGCTACTATCGGCGATTTGTGGAGGGATCTTCATCTATTGCAGCCCCATTGACCAGATTGACTCAGAAGAATGCTCTATTTCGGTGGTCCGACGAGTGTGAGGTGAGCTTTCAGAAGCTCAAGACGGCATTGACCTCAGCACTAGTTTTGGTATTGCCATCCGGTTCTGGGATGTATACAGTGTATTGCGACGCTTCGCGTGTTGGCTTGGGGTGTGTGTTGATGCAGGAGGGGAGAGTTATTTCTTATACTTCGCGCTAGCTGAAGGTTCATGAGAAGAATTATCCAGTGCACGATTTGGAGTTGGCAGCGATTGTTCATGCTCTTAACATTTGAAGGCATTACTTGTATGGGGTGTCTTGTGAGGTTTAGACAGACCACCGCAGCTTGCAGCACTTGTTCAAGCAGAGGGATCTTAATTTGAGCCAGCGCAGGTGGCTTGAGTTGCTGAAGGATTATGATATCACCATCCTTTATCATCCGGTAAGGTGAATGTAGTAGCAGATGCCTTGAGCATGAAGGCGGAGAGTATGGGTAGTTTCTCTTTCATTGCAGCGGAGGAGAGACCTCTAGCCTTGGACATTCAGTCCCTGGCTAATCGCTTGGTGAGATTAGATCTTTCAGAGCCTCGTCGAGTTCTTGCACATGTAGTTGCTCAGTCTTCGTTGTTGGGGGAGATTAAGGCTCGACAATATGATGATCCACACTTGGCAGAGCTATGGGAGACAGTGGTTCAGGGTGGTGCCAAGGAGGTTTCTATTGGCGAGGATGGTGTTCTGAGACTTCAGGGTCGGTTGTGTGTTCCTAATGTTGATAGCTTGAGGCAGATGATATAGAGGAAGCGCACAGTTCACGGTATTCTGTTCATCCTGGTGCTACGAAGATGTATCGTGACCTGAAGCAGCATTTCTGGTGGAGGCGAATGAAGAAAGACATTGTGGAGTATGTGGCTAGGTGTATTAACTGCCAGCAGGTTAAGTATGAGCACCAGAGGCCAGGAGGCCTACTTCAGCAGATGCCCATTCCTGAGTGGGAGTGGGAGCGCATCACTATGGACTTCGTGGTTGGGTTACCTTGGACCTTGCGGAAGGTGGATGCGATTTGGGTCATTGTGGAACATTTCAACACATTTTATTCCGGTGTGTACTACTTATACTTCCGAGAGGGTAGACCAGATTTACATTCGAGAGATAGTCCGGTTGCATGGTGTGCTGGTATCCATTATATTAGATCGAGGTCCTCAGTTCACCTCGCACTTCTGGAGAGCATTGCACAGAGAGATGAGTACTCATATAGACCTCAGCACAACATTTCATCCGCATATTGATGGTCATTCGGAGCGTACGACTCAGAATTGGAGGACATGCTCAGAGCATGTGTGATTGATTTTGGGGGTCAGTGGGACCAGTTCTTGCCTTTGGCCAAGTTTTCTTACAATAATAGTTATCAATCCAGCATTAAGATAACTCCATTTAAGGCTTTATATGTTCGGCGATGTCGTTCTCTTATCGGGTAGTTTGAGCCTAGCGAGGCTAAGTAATATGGCACGGACCTGGTTAGAGATGCCTCGGAGAAGGTGAAGTTGATTCAGGTGAGGCTCCGCACAGCACAGTCAAGACAGAAGAGTTACGCGGATCAGAGGGCACGTGATGTGTCATTTATGGAGGGAGATAGGTTCTACTGAAGGTTTCACCGATGAAGGGCATTATGAGATTCGGGAAGAAGGGAAAGTTGAGCTCGAGGTTTATAGGTCCTTTCGAGGTATTGAGTCGTGTTGGAGAGGTTGCATGTGAGCTTGCTCTACCTCCCCACTTATCGGGAGTCCATCTGATCTTTCATGTATCCATGCTCCAGAGATATCGCGCCGACTTCTCTCACTTGGTTGATTTCAGCACTATTCAGTTTGATGAGAGGTTGGGCTACAAGGAGGATCCAGTTGCCATTATTGACATACAAGACCGCCAGTTGAGGTCCAAGAGAGTTTCTGCGGTGAAGGTTTAATAGAGAGGCCAACCAGTTGAGGAGGCGACTTGGGAGTCCAAGGAGGACATGCGGAGCAGATATCCACACTTATTCAGCACTTCAGGTATGATACTAGACCCGTTCGAGGACGAACGTTTGTTTAAGAGGCAGAGAATGTAACGACCCGACCAGTCGTTTTGCGTATTCGGACCCCGTTCCCCTAAATAAGACTTCCCTAGCGGCTTCCAGTGATTCATGACTTGCGGGGACGGGTGGTTTGGGATTCGGAAGTGTATAGGGTAATATAGGAACACTTGGTTCCTTAAGATTTGGCTTTTAAGGCCAAGTTTGACTTCGGTCAACATTCGGAGTAAACGACCTCGGAATCGAGTTTTTCCGATTCCAGTAGCTTCGTATGATGATTCAGACTTGTGTGTATGTACGGAATGGGTTTTGGATGACCCAGGAGCGTTTCGATGTCAAATAGCAAAATAGAGTTTCCTTAAGTTCATAATTTGGTTTGGAACGTGTTTTTGAGTTATCGAGGTCCGAACAGAATTTCGAGACCGGGAATAGTTCTGTTATGTCATTTATGACTTGCTTGCAAAATTTGGTGTCATTCCGAGTGACATAGGTCGGTCCGGCGCATTGAACCGAGTTCAAGAACTTGAAAATTCTTAAGTTTGATTCTAGGGGTTTTTGAGGAGTGATTTCGAGTTTTAGTGTTGTTTTGGGTGTCCCGAAGGCTCGAGCAAGTCCGTAATATGATTTAGAACTTGTTGGTATAATTGCACGGGGGTTCGGGTTGGCCCAGGTGTCTCCCGGACACCAAACGGAGCCAAAAACCAGCAGTTTCAGCTGCTGGTGCACCAGGTCTGGTGTGACCGCAGGTGCGGTTGCCCAGATCGCAGGTGCGACTCCTAGGAGGAAAATCCTACCTTCGCAGGTGAGGACCCTTCTCCGCAGGAGCGGGTCCGCTTGTGCGGAATTCCTACTGCAGGTGCGATCCCCAGGCTCCTTGCCAAAAATCCGCAGGTGCGGAACTGCTGGTGCGGTCCTTGAGCCGCAGGTGCAAGGTCACTGAAGGCAGTGAGACCATTTAATTCGGGACTTAACCATTTTTCACCATTTTTCTTCTCCTCCATTGGGATTTTGGGAGCTTTCAAGAGGGTATTCGGCGTAGCTACTAAAAGGTAAGTAATTTCCATTTAAATGTTAGATTATCACACTAAATCTTTGGTAGATTAGAACCTAATTAGTGGAAATCAAAGGGGTTAGGGTGAAAACCTAGGGTTGATGAACTTTAGGGAATTTCACCACTTTTCTACCATGAAATCATGTAAAACTATATATTTATGATCCTTAGACTATGGATGAGTGTTTTCTTAAAAATTTTCGGAAGTCGAGCATGTGGGCCCAGGGGTGTATTTAGGGATTTCTTCAAAAAAGATGAATTAGCTAAGATAGTAAGAGAATTTCATACTTTTGAGTGTATATTAACGTATTTATATAATATTTGACTAGTTTCAAGTCCTCGGGTGTAGAGTTTGGAGTTTCGGGCGCGTCCTTGACCCGGGAAGTAGGTTCTACGCGAGGTGAGTCTCCTTTCTAACCTTGTAAGAGGGAATTGTCCCCATAGGTAATTATAAATTATTGAATTGTCCTTATCTGCGGGGGCTACGCACGCACGAGGTGACGAGAGTCTGTGCGTAGCTACTACTATGTTATGTCGGGTAGTCTTTAGGACTCACAAGCATGCTTACATGCCGTACTTGTATCCCTGCATGTGTTCCTAGTCAATTATTATCCCTGAAACTAGCATGAGAAAATGGAAGGTTACATTAAATCTTGTTGTTGCCATAATGCTTGTTTTCCAAGTGTGAACTCTATATTTCCTGATAATTCTGTGTATGTATATGAGCACCCGTGTCGCATGTATGATTCATGAGCGGGGTAGCCTTATATTATGTCAACCGCGTCGCACGATCGATTCGCTAGTGGGGTAATAAATGCATCTATGATTCGAGCCGTTCGACCCTTCGGTAGTGGACATTTAATTTATGCGTCAATTCGGCCATACGCCTCGGCATACAATATGCTATGTGTTTGACTGAGAGTCTTATTGATATTGCCAAATGAATTTTTCTATGTGGAAGGGGACTTTGGACTTTTATTAATGTTGTTATTTTGCACTTTTGGTAGGTGGTAGTTCATATAATTGTTATTCCATGTCTACTTGATTTCTATAATTGCTAATCTTGATTAAACATGTTTAATTATATTATTGCTAATGACCCTAGTGAGTAATACTTCTACCTCTCGTCACTACTTCTTCGAGTTTAGACGGGATACTCACTGGGTACATATTTATTTATATGTACTCATGCTACGCTTCTGTACTTAATTGTACAGGTTCTGAGGCTGGTGCATCTGGTATCATACCGGAGCACGATCGTGAGAGTACTTTTTCTGGATTAGACTACACGGTGAGCTGCTCTCTCTGGCGTTCCTCAGCAGTTTTGTGGAGTTTCTCCTATTTCTGTTGATATTTCTGTCTACTCCTTTCAGACGGTTGTATATTTATTTTTTCTTCTTTGTATATTCCACTAGTCGCCTGTGGACTTGTGAGTTGTGACACTAGGTCTTGGTACACGTAGTGAGTTTTCTAATATTTTTGCTATACCACATATGAAAGCAACGATATTTTGAGTTCATTCAACCAAGTTGCATTCACTTGACCGTTTTCTTTAAATGATTTCTAAATCTAAATTTGACAAGTACTTGAATATTTTAAGTAAGTAAAGAAATCTCGCTAGTAAATTGGTGTTGGCTTGCCCGTCTCCGGTGTTGGGTGCCATCACGACCTGAGATGGAATTCGGGTCGTGACATAGATAAAAGGCACATAGATAGTAGTAACAAACAAGATAGAAGGCATGTGGATAGTAATAACAAACAAGATAGAAGACATGTAGATAGTAGTAACAAATAAGAGAGAAGATATTGATGTAAAAATTGCAAACAAGGTAGGAGGCATATAGGCAATATTTACAGACAAGATACAATATACATAAGTAACAATAACAAACAAGACATGATGTCATAAGTAATAACAACAGACCAAGCAGGTGGACATAAGTAATAGCAACAACAAGGTAAGATGTCCAGTAACGCTAACAATCAAGACAGAATACTTATACATGTATATGAGGGAAAGACAAACATGATACAATGCATGTGTCTTATCCTCACCTGCACGGAGACACCCTCCGTGCCATGAACTCTCATCCTCCCTTGCACGAAAACACCCTTTGTGCCATGAACTCTCATTCCCACTTGTATAAATATATCCTTCGCACTTTGAACTCTCATTATCACTTGCACGGAAACACCCTTCACGCCAATATATTACTAAATTGGACGGAAACACTCTTCTTGCATAAATCACTCATCCTTACCAAGAAGATATATACCGATACCAAGAAAGGTAGGACACATAAATATAATCAAAAGGGATGAGTAAGCATAATATGATTCATTAGAAATAATCATTTATCAATAAGCAATCCAACATTTCAAGAGCTGTCTTGTTCAAATATCACAACAAAGTCTACACATAATCTTTAATATGATTAAGACGGCTCAAGTATCACAAGTATGTCTTGTATATATAAGTGTTCATAATACGGTTATTTTAGATTTTCAAATGCTTTGATATCACAGAACTGTAACTACCAGCCGATTTTACATACAAAATGCTCTGATCACTTCGGACCGCTACACAGGCCGAATAAACTAGGGCAGATTTTGAGGATGGATGTCGAGCTTTCCAACAACAATCGGAAACATGTCCCTAATTATCATTATTACGTCGCATTGACACGAGAAGTGTAGGAAATCCGAACCCTCAAAGTCAGAATAACACCTAGTATCATCACAGCTTGACACTGGGGCAACTTTCAAAATCAAAAATCAAAATCATCCCATCACCTTATCGAACTATAACCAACCTGATTCTCGTAACATCCAAGATATGTAGGAAACCTCAACACATAGCCCGACCGCATTCACATCAAAATCCATTCAAATCGATCCATCCATTATCCAACATTCATGTCACGGTGTTATCACAGTGCGACACTAGGGCAATTCTGAAAGTCGAGATCAGACGAACCTTTTCATCCTCAAGCATTTGTCTTCCACTACATGAGGCTACTATTCATAAGTACTATTTAATCTTTCATAACTACACACGACCTATTTCTCGTACAACCCGAGACATGTAGGCAATTTATAAACTAGAATTCGGTCAGAATCTTCAAAACCTTCTCACTCCCACTCTGTCATGTCGGGAAAAAATTGACTATGATTTTAATCTCTTTGCCCGAATACTCTTACATCATCTTGGGTCAAAGAGGGGCAGTTGTTGATATTCAATTTTGACGCGTTGTATCTAAAAGTTCACTTATGTAGGCTTCCTAGTCAAAAATGATAAAAATGTAGTTTTTTGCACATTATTTGACTTTATTGTGATTTATTGACAACTATCCCTATTTTCACAAAATATAATTTTTTTTATCAATTTATTGCAATTAGTTAAATACTACAATGTTGTGCATATTTCTAAACTTTGAACAATATATTGATCATTATCCTATTTTTCAAATATTAGGATATTCTACCAATTTGTTGTCCTTTAAAAAAATAATATGTAGTATTAAAATATCAAATTGAATAATCATTTTATAATTTATAGCGCAGTCTAATAATTACAAGGAATCCAGTTGAGTTTATTTAAAATACGGACTCAGTCCAGTCAAATTAATGTCTCGTCAATGTCTGACGTGACATGACATTTAATTTGACTAGACATTTATGTGACATGACATAATGATGGTACATTTTTTACACAATGGGTAAAGACCCATTTATTTTGTCCTTCTCTAAATCTTGCCCCTTAAGTTTTCTACCCACACCACACTTACACCCACTATACAAAATATCTACATATCCTAACCCCCAATGCCCATCAGCTTTTTAAGTGTTACTCCCTCCGTTCCAATTTATGTGAACTTGTTTGACTAAATTATTTCTAAATTTAGAAAGGGGTCATTCTTTTTGGAACGGACCAAAAATAAAATAGGTTCACAGAACGGAGGGAGTATACAAAAAAAACCCTAAAAAGAGGGGACCGTCTCATTCTCTTTGACCTTCAGCCGCAACCCCCTTAAGGTCCTCTCTCTTTTTGGAAAACATAGCTAGAATCCGGAAGTCAAGATCAACCGGCCACCTAACAGCCGTCACTCCCCATCGGATCTCTCATATCCCAAATCTTTATCTCTCATTTGTGAGAAAAAATCTACCATCAGTCGTCCCTTCCTTGTCTCTTCAGAGTCACTACCGACCGCCGAATTTGGTCGCCGGCGATGGATTGGCAATGCCTCATCATTACTAATGCTACCTCTTCCCCTTACCCCTTCTCTCGTTTGCTTCTATTCCACCGTCGGAGGTGATGACCGGTAGTTGGCCGTCTTCAATCAGGACAAAGCGCATATCTGAATGCCAGAGATGGCTGTTATCGATGACTATCTTCTTCTTCCTTCTTTTTGTTATTTGTTGTTGTTTATACATAAGTGATGTAAATCTTGGGGTTTGAAGTTTTGAACTAAATCTGGACGGAAATCATCTTTCTAGCAACCCTACTGTTATGAGTAGAGATTAGTGGAATTAGCTGAGCCATTAATAGTTGTTACTCAAGTTTTTGTTATGTCTAATTGAGTCCTTTAGTTTATAATTTATGTTCAATGAAGTCCATAAGTCTGTTAGTGGAATTACACAGGTGTCAAACTACTAGAAAAGGGCCAGAATCCAATGTTGGATTCTCTACTATTTAGACTTTCATTGTACTGAAGGAAATCATCCGTTAATTATTAAAAATTTTCCTTCTTCTTATCTTTTTATTTTCTCTTCCTTTCCCTATTATCCATTCTCACTAGTAACAAGAGCAATCCTCTTGTTACAATGGTATCAGAGCCGCCTGGGGTTCAACCTTCAACTGCCATGGCTTCTAATCCAGAGATTCAGACTTTGCAAACAGAGATGAGAGAGATGCGTGTGCAGCTTTCATCATTCATTGAACATGCAAGCCAAAGGTTCGAATCTATCGAAACCAGCCAGAATCAATTTCAAACTCAACTAGATGATTTCAAGGATGCAAATCGGAAGCTCAATTTCATCATCTCGGGCATTGTCTTGTCGCAACGAGCTGATTCTACGGTGCCATCTCCGGTGACTAAAAGCACATACCAAAATCTCACACCGGTGACTTCAGACTCTTCTCAACCCATCACAATGGTCACTGCTCACTCAGTTCAAGCCATAACATAAACTAGAGTTTCAGGTACTAAGAACCCTTTTCCCTTAAATCATCCTTTTTTCACCCCTTCGACTTACCCTGTTGGCCGAGGTTTCACCTTTCCTCCAGCCCCTCTTTGTTGCCAACCCCTGTTAATACTGATGAGCCTAAAATTAACCAGAAAACCTTGAAACCAAAATTCAATTTTCCTGATTTTGATGGAACTAATCCAAGAGGATGGCTACGAAGGTGTGAGAAATTCTTTAAGTTGTATGGCATTTTGGAGCAAGAGAAAGTAAGTTATGCCTTAATGCATGTGAAGGACAAGGTGGATGTGTGGTTTGATAGTTATTTGGTAAACCAGGAAGAATGACTTGGTAGAGGTTTTGTATTGAGATTTGCAGGAGATTTGGTAACATTACACCTCAAGATATTGTGGATGCGTTTAACAAAATTATGCAGATTGGGAATGTGGACCATATCAAGAAAGGTTCGAAGAGATGACTAGCTATATGACTATTATAAACCCCCTTTTGAATGAAACTCACTTCGTTTCCAGTCTCATTAGTGGTCCCAAACCTGAGCTTAAACCATTAGTTAAACTGGCTAATCATGTGGCTATCATGGATGCTTATGAGATTGCAAAGCTATATGAGGAGTCATTCTCAGCTCTCATTGCGCTTATCCCAGCCAGAAATACCCAAATCCTTACATACCCCAGACCATTAGCCATTACTTTCCCAAGAGCGCCACAAAATTCCAGACCAGCACAACTTCCAGCACCCAATCAACCTTTGAAAATTACTTATCCCAATCAGAGAGCTGTCAATAGAGCTCCCCTCAAACCAAACAATTTTTAGGCACTCAGAGCTCAGGGTCTTTATTATAAGTGTCGTGAGAAATATGAGCATGGACACCAATGCAAGGCTAAAACTCTACATGCCATGGAAGGGGTCACAATTGAAGGGGAACCAGAGATAGAGGAATTTATGGATGTTTCTGAGACTTTGGAGGAACAAGTGGAGGAGCAAGCTGAGGTTTCGCTCAATGTGGTGATGGGGTTAATTTCTACTGAAGGAACCATCTCAACTATCAAAATATTGGGATATACAAAAAAATCCCATTGACCATATTGATAGACAGTGGCTCTACACACTCCTTTATTGATCCACATATAGTGAAGCTGTTAAAATTACCTGTGCAACCTATGGCCATTCCATTGAGAGTGGTAGTGGCCAATCGCCAAATCATGAGATGTGATCAGGAAATCTCTCTATTCAATTGGAAAATGCAGAATGAAATTTTTGCTTTCAAAATCAGGTTACTCAAGGTTGGGGGATGTGACATGGTTTTAGGGATGGACTGGATTGATGATGTAGCACCAGTGATCCTACATACTAGACCTTACAGCCTGAGCTTTATGAAGGAAGGCAAGATGGTGACTCTAATTGGAGTCAATGCTAAACAAGAGGTGATCCCAGTGGGTATTGAAGATTGAAGAAGGATGTTGCATTGTGGTACCTGTGAGGTGATGGCTGAATTGGCTATAACAACTGTTGGTCCTAGAGAAAATGGAGAGAAAGAGGTGAACCATGAATTGAAAAGGTTACTGGCAGCTTACAAGGATGTGTTCCAGGAGCCAACCGAGCTACCACCCAAAAGAGATTGTGACCATGTTATCAATCTGATTCCTGCTGCTCAACCTTTCAACCTAAGGCCATACAGGTATTCACATGATCAAGATAATTCTATTGAATCCATCATAAATGACATGTTGGAAGTTGGGACCTTAGTTCCCAGCCAGTCTTCTTTTGTTTCACCTGTTTTTCTAGTAAAAAAAAAAGACTCTACTTGGATACTGTGTTGACTATAGGAGGTTGAACAATTTAACTATAAAGAATAAATATCCTATCCCCATGATTGATGATTTACTGGATGAGCTACATGGAGCTACTGTGTTTTCAAAGATAGATCTTAGAGCTGGTTACCATCAAGTGAGAATGAAGGCTGGAGAAGAGTACAAGACAACATTTAGAACTCATCACGGGCTGTGGCAATTCAGGGTCATGCCCTTTGGATTAACTAATGCCCCAACCACCTTCCAATCATTCATGAATTTTGTATTCAAGGAGCAAATGAGAAAGTACATACTAGTATTCTTTGATGATATGCTAGTGTACAATAAGAGTATAAAGGAACATTTGGAGCATCTAGAAAGGGTACTTCAACTACTAAGAAAGAACCAGTTATTTGCAAAAGAAAGCAAGTGTGACTTTTGTCAATCACATGTAGAATACTTAGGACATGTGATCTCAGGCAAAGGGGTAAGCACTGACCCTAAAAATGTATCAGCTATGTTGGACTGGCCACAACCAAGTTCTGTAAAAGAGTTAAGAGGTTTCCTAGGGCTGACTGGTTACTACAGGAAATTTATCAAGGATTATGCTCAGCTAAGTAAGCCCTTAACCAACTTACTAAGGAAAAGGAGTTTCAACTGGAATGAAGAAGCTAATGTAGCCTTTCAGAACCTCAAACAAGATATGACAGTTGCTCCACTTCTAGCTTTACCCGATTTCAGTAGACCTTTTATCTTGGAGGTAGATGCTTGCAACACTGGAGTGGGAGCAGTATTAATGCAGGATCGGAGGCCTCTGGCATTCCTGAGTCAGTCTTTAAGCAAGAGACATCAAGTATTATCTACCTATGAGAACGAGCTGATAGCTCTACTTATAGTAGTAGATAGAGACATTACTTGCACCCACACCACTTTATAATTAAAACAGATCACTTCAGTTTGAAATTCTTGCAGGAACAAAAGATCACAACATCCCTGCAACATAAAGGATTGACCAAACTGATGGGTTTAAGCTTTGAAATTCAGTACAAGAAAGGAGTGGAGAATATTGTGGCTGATGCACTATCAAGGATAAATGAACAACAATCTGAAGCTGATGTGTCACACTGTCTAGTGGTAACTCATTTACAGCCTAAATGGTTCGATAAAGTGATGGAAAGTTATGAAGCAAACTAAGAGGTGATGCAGGTTATCAATTTACTCAGCAGCAGTCTTTTATCATTGGCGGATAACACCCTAAAATAAGGTATCCTAAGGCATAAAGGGAAAGTTTGGGTTGGTAAACATGGAACTTTAAGGCAACAACTGATTTCAACCATTCACAACTCTAGGTTAGGGGGTCCTTTAGGAGTAACAACAACCTATCAAAGGCTAAAGGCAGTTTTCTATTGGCCTGCTATGATAGAAGATGTGAAGAAGATAATTCAAGAGTGTGAAGTATTTCAAAGGTGTAAAGATGAGAAAGTGGCTTACCCAGGATTGTTACAACCTCTGCCAGTACCTGAGAGAGCTTGGGAGCACATATCAATGGATTTTATTGAGATTTTGCTAAAGTTAGAAGGGCAAGATACTATCTTGGTAGTGATAGATAGATACAGTAAATATGCTCACTTAATTGGAGGGGCCCACACCTTCACTGCCTCTCAAATTACCAGGGTGTTTATGGATGCCATTTATAAGTTGCATGGTTTACGTAAGAGCATTGCATCTGATAGGGATAAAGTCTTCCTCAGTAACTTTTGGAGGGAACTTTGTAAGAACTTGCAGGTACAGTTATGCTTTAGCTCAGCCTATCATCCATAAACAGATGGACAGACTGAGAGAGTGAATAGATGTTTGGAGAATTACCTGAGGTGCATGATAGGTCATAGACCTAAAGAGTGGAATAAATGGCTCTCACTAGCTGAGTTTTGGTATAACAGTAATTACCATTATGCCTTAAAGATGACTTCTTTCAAGGTTTTGTATGGGTATGAACCACCACAACTCTCTTTTGAGTTTATTTCACAGACTAAAGTGGCTGCTATAGATCAAGTCTTGAAGGAAAGGAAAATTATGGCTTAGATTCTAAAAGAGAATTTGGAAAAGGCTCAAAACAGGATGAAGGTGAATGCTGACAAGAAGAGGAAAGAAAGATAGCTCAATGTTGGTGACTGTGTATTTCTGAAATTGCAACCCTATAGACAGATCTGTGTAGCTGTGAGAAAGAGTTTGATGCTGGCTTCCAAGTTTTATGGTCCTTATCAGATAGTGCAAAAGATTGGAGTTGTTGCATATAAGCTCAACTTGCCTCCTACTTCCAAGATACATCATGTTTTCCACATCTCTCAACTTAAGAAGAGGATTGGACAGAAAGTTATTCCATCCATTGATCCTCCGATTTGTTCTTCTGATGGACAATCTCTGATAGAACCAATTGCAGTGCTCGACAGGAGGATGATGAAGAAGTGAAACAAAGAATCTACTCAGATATTGGTGAAGTGGGCTAACTTGTTACCATAAGAATCTACCTTGGAGGATTACAGCTTCATAGTATCTCAGTTTCCAGATTTTAAAGAACCTTGAGGACAAGGTTCTAAAGGGGGGTTGAATGTTATGAGTAGAGATTAGTGCAATTAGCTGAGTCATTAATAGTTGTTAGTCAAGTTTTTGTTATGTCTAATTGATTCCTTTGGTTTATAATTTATGTTCAATGAAGTCCATAATTCTGTTAGTGGAATTAGACAAGTGTCAAACTACTAGAAAAGGGCCAGAATCCAATGTTGGATTCTCTGCTATTAGACTGTCATTGTACTGAGGGAAATCATCTATTAATTAATCAAAATTTTCCTTTTTCTTATCTTCTTCTTCTCTCTTTCTTTCCCTATTCTCCATTATCACTAGTAACAAGAGCAATCCTCTTGTTACACATACGTTTCCAGCGGCTAACAATCCTCCATGGGCTTGCTATGTTACTGTTTCGATTCTCCTTGGTTAGAGTTTCAATGTAGTTAATTGAATGGTTGTATTTTATTGTCATGAATATGTTGAAATCCAGGTTATTACAATAAATGGGGGAGTTCCAACCTCCTCACTGGTTGAAACTTGGCTGGACGTTGTCGGACCTGAACGGAAATAATTATTCTGGTGAATTTGATTCTCCGGCAACCTTGTCTTCATACTGTTCGTCAGTCATTATTGACCCATGTATATGGTTTCTCCGTTCTTGCTCCCTTACGAAGACTTAATGCTTGTTGCATTCTTTGACATTGTGTTGGTGTCTCTGCTGCCGTACTAACTTGTTAGGACCAAAATTTTTATTGTTTAGTCCAATTGAAATTCATTAATTTGGCATTTGGTTCGTTATTAGCTGATGTTGTTACTTCATTATGTTTGTCCTTTGCATCATCGTTTTGGCTCTCTTGTTGGGCGATTAGTGAATTGTTGCTTGATACTGTTGAAAATATTGTGTTGCTGATTGCCTTTACTCTGCGAAACCACATTTGGAACAAAAACTACACCAAGGCCGATGAGAATAATTTTAAAGCCACGATACCTCGATTGACCCTCCGAATCGGGCCCAAAATAACGAGACGATGATAATAAACATTGAAAAAGAAAAAGACGAGAATACGAACAAACAACCTATGAAGGGCGACATGGTTGGCCACGGGAGTCGCTACCAAGGCAGTTCACGGATATTAAAAACACGTATCTAATCCTTCTATAATATTTTTTAAAGTATTTTCCAGAAAAACCTTTTTCAAAATTTTTTTTTAAACAATCTTTCGAAAAACAAAAAACATTTCAAACCATTTCCAAGAAAAAAATTTCAAAAATATTTTTAAACAAAAACCATTTTAAAAACTTGTCACTCTATTAGTTAAACTCTTATATATTATTTTACTAACAACTTTATTTCCTGTCACGATGCAAACCCAAGTATAAGTCGTGATGACACCCAACATCGATTTTAGGCAAGCCAACAGTGAACAACCAACTTAATTGTTTATTTTATTATTTTTGAAATCATGTATCTTATTGGATAGAGAGATCGATGCATCAAAAATCGTACATAAGTTTGATTTAAGTAAACTATAAAGTAGAAGTGTCTCAATGGCAAGCAAAATCATAAACAAATTCTAGAACACCCCAAGACCCGGTGTCACAAGTGCATGTGCATCTACTAGGAATAAAATAACAAAACATCATTTGTCTGGAATACAAGGTAGACAGGATAAAGTAAATAATTGTGATGGAAACTCGGTGTGCCGCGAATCGTGACGTGGAATACATCTCACCATAGAGTCCCCTCAGTAGATGCGCCTCTATGCCCAAGCGACCACTAAATAAACCTGTCAAATCCTGCACATTTAGTGCAGAGGTGCAACACCAGTACGTAAATCAACGTGTACCCAGTAAGTATCTAGCCTAACCCCGAAGAGGAGTCACGAGGGATCAACATTGACACTTACAAGTGGTCCAGAAAATCAAATATAATAAAGTAAGAAAATATAAAACATGGTAGGTAATAATGAGTACAAGTAAAAGCAAATAATATAGTCTACAGCTGAACAATGAATACAAAGTCCTCAAATACTGGGTACCTCTCAAATGGAGTAAGTAATTGTCAACACCAAATCAACGGTCACATCTCAAGTTTGGAAAATTCATGAATACGCTGACTTTTTATCAAGTATTTCTCATGATTCTACCGAGGCGAGCGACCAAATCCCATGAGAGTTGTTTAATAGAAATGCCGAGGCGAATGGTACGATCCCATTAGAATGATACATGATACTGTCAGGGCGAACGACCCAATCTCATAAGAGTGTAGTACTACCGAGGCGAATGATTTGATCCCAAAAGAGTGTGGTACTGCCGAGGTGAACTGCCCGATCCCATGTGAATATGATACTACCGAGGCGAATGGCCCAATCCCATAAGAATGTGGTACTGCCGAGACGAACGTCCCGATCCCATAAGAGTGTGTTATATGATACTATCGAGGCGAACGACTTGATCCCATGAGAGTATTTCATGAAGTTGCCGAGGCGAACGACTCGATCCCATTAGAATATGAAGTTTTGATGGGTCTTTGACCCCACTCACGAATATAAGTGTGAGTTAAGAGATTCAAGAGAACTTTCTGATTGTACGCACAACGCGGAAGAAATCGACAAGGGAAGTACAATTTCTACGGCTGAACAAGTAGCTTGTCAATTATCTAAAATAGCAACTTCATTACTTTACACAAGTCTAGGCTCAGGTCATAATGTGAATTAAAGCAATTAAACAAGCAAGAATAACGCAAATAATACAATTAAAGCATGATGTGAGTCTAAGTCTACCTAGACATAATCAAGAATTCTAGCACACGTATGGACATTCGTCACCACATACCTGTGTAGCTCCCACAACATGTAGCACATAACAAATATAACCCCTACGGGGTAATTTCCCCTCACAAAGTTAGACAGGAGACTTACCTTGCTCCAAAATCCAATAACCGGTTTCAACGCCTTTCTAACATCTCAAATCGATGCCAAACGATCCGAAACTAATCGAACAACGTGCAAACCGATCAAAATTTACTCCAATACTCGTAATTTAACTATAAGAAATTAATTTCCAACTCCTCAAGAAAAGTCAACAAAGTCAATCCCCGGGCCCACGCATTCAGATTTTGAAAATTATCAAAAAATAATCATTACCCATAACTTATATAGTTTATACTCCGAAAATCATCCAATTTCATCCATGAATTGACCCTCAAATCAAGGTTTACCATCTCATAACTTTGGGGCTTAAAACCCCAATTTCTACTGTCCGAAAGCCCATAAACCGTCGTATTTCCTCTGAGACACCCAATAATTATGTAACCGAGATACCGCCCTGAAGATACCTTTTGTAAATATAAAATTATTTCTTTAACCTCTCTAATACCGAAATATAGAATTAATAATGACACAAAAATACTGAAAGTCTTAGCATTATCCAATGTAAACCACAGATCTTAGCCATATACACTCTCGGGCAACCCTTTGTTACCATATATATACCTCAAACCAAAACTAATATGACACATGACCATGCAATCTTACCGTCAATAGCAGACTCCCCCACTTGGTGCAAGGCTATAGGACACAACATCTGATGATCCACAATACCAACCTTCATAAGCTTGTATAACACCAATCACAAGAAACCTCAATTCATCTACTAAGTTCATATCCATCCTCGTGACAGTCAAGCCCGCTTCCTCAAGTGCCTTGAATACTAATATGTACCTTCCACTGAATAGAAGTCCCATACAGAACACATAACCTCTAATACCACCTCCTAGCCTCAAATCAACATTCTCCCATAACCATACCACGATCACAACAACCAGGCAATCAATTAAATCTTCTAGAACTCGTACTCACCAACCATATACAAGAACTCGCTGCATCCAACACGTGAATAACTAAAAGATCTGCCAACTCCTCTGCGTCTTCAATCTATACAACACCTCGAGACAATGATCGAGCATCCATAGCTCCCTCATAAGCCATCCACAGAATCACAAACCATCGGCGTGTATCCAATATCGAGTGGAAATATCATATACGAGTGGATGTAAGGGAATGTATGATATGTGCTTCAAGTTAAATCAATGTCGCACGATAAGGAATGAAAGAAGTGGAATTTCCTAATAGTTCTGTAGCCTCTCGAAGATAAGTACAGAAGTCTTTGTACCGATCCACAAGACTCTATTAAACTTGCTTATGACTCGTAGCACCTATGAACCTAGATCTATGATACCAACTTGTCACGACCCCAAAGCTCCACCTTAGGTAGTCATGTTGGCACCTAGTCTCCAAGACTAAGTAAGCCTAACACATGATGAGATGTAACAGAATTAACCAACTTAATTGTATAACTAATAAACTGATAAATGAATAAGGTGACTAAAACCAAACAATTGTTATACAACCCAAAAACCGGTAGTACAGAGTCAAAAGCTCTATTGAGAGTAACTAAGAATATCAAATACACCACCGATTGGAATGAAAGTAAACAGTAATAAATTAAACCTTCAGAAGATGATGCTGAGTCCTGCAAGCATAATGGTAGGTATACCTTGACGTCTCCGTAGCAAAACTCCATTAGCTAGCTAATTACCGGTACCAGGATCTGAACAAAAATGTGCATAAGCGTAGCATGAATACACCTTAGCAGTACCCAGTAAGTACCAAGACTAATCCCGATGGAGTAGTGACGAGGTAAGACGAGACACTCACTAGAAATAAAATATGTGCAAGATATTAACATAAAGCTAGCAATGGAAAGAACGTCAATGTAAGGCTAAAAACGGAAAAATTATTAATATCAAACTAACAATGGAATAAAAAAACACAAATAGCAACAATAAGTAAACGAGTAATAAAGCAACAACATAATCACAACATAAATAATGTATGACTGAAATCAATTAAGGAACAAGTGACAATTCAAGTAATCAAATCGTTCCTGATGCATACTATCAACAAGGATTACCCCGAGGTACCACACCTCATAATCACGTATCATAAGCCACAATGTCAAATCTTACACACATGTCACCTCGTGCCCACATTATCAATCACGTTCACACAACAAGGTCCACATGAAACCATGTACATTGTATCCGTTTCAATTGACAAAAAAATGTTTGAGTGATTTATTTAAATAAAATAATATAAAATAACAATTTTGGATAGAGTAAAGAGTCAAATGAGATAATGGGCTTATTTTAGAAGTAAAAAAAAGTTAAAATAATTACTATTTATGGGTATCAAATGGGGAAATGAGTTTAGCTTAGAAATCAATTAAGGTAAAGTAAAATAAAATGTAGAACATCATATAAGTTAACGAATTAGATGTAGAAGCATTCAATGTAAAGCGTTATAATAATTTAAATATTGTAAATCATCGAGTGAAATGACGAGTTCTATCTTAAGAGTCAGATAAATAAGAATGTTAATAATTATTTTATTTAAAACTGTTATGTAACCAACAACTCAGCAGGATATGAGATAATGACTCCACACACGTAAATTCCTTGATAATCAATTCGTCGAATAACAACGAAGAGACAGATTGGCGCATTAAAGCAACACAGCAAATCACATAGAATGCATGACTCCTACAAGAAGTCACAATGGTTTCTACACGAGAATAAAAACAAATAACCAAATAAATCAAAATACAAGTGAAATGATTTAAGGAGAAACAATAATTGTTCAAATCAACGAATCTTTCCAATTTAGAATGTACAATAGAAATATCACCGAGGTACCACACCTCGTGTTCCCATTTAAAAATCACAATCTTCTTTATATCACCGTGTGAGCCTTGTATTTATTTTTAAAAATATTTTTCCCAAAATAGCTACACACGTTTAGCCCCCTTATCTTACCGCATGGCTTCAAGGAATTCCCATACTGGAAACACGCGTATAAATCCTACTTTATCTCAACGCATGCATTTCAATACCCACCCTTATATTACCGCATGCGCATGAATATATATAATGACCCGATCGATTGTTTTGAGCTATAGCGTTTTATTTGACGGTTTGAGAGTTTGAGTAGCTTCATATTATGTATTATGACTTGCGTGTATGGTTGGTTTCAGTTTTCGAGCGGTTCGAGATTGATTTTGAAGAATGATTCTCGTATTAAAAGCTTAAGTTGGAAGAGTTGACCAAGGGTTGAATTTTGGGTAAACAGAATCAGAATCGAGTTTTAATTATTTCAATAAGTTTGAAATGATTATTTTGCACATGTCCACATAGTTTGGTTAAATTCCTCATGAGTTTTGGATAAGTTTGGGTTTTATGGTGATTCTTTTCGGTTTCGACGTTGATTTGAGCATAAAGGTGACCATATTGAGAAAACGGCTTTTGATTCGTGCTTCGACTAAATCATTATATTCGCACCGTAATTTTGGAAATCATTGCAACTGAAATCATCAAATTTTGACATCGTATGAGGAATTTATGGTTATTGTACTAAGAATTGGGTTGCCAAATTTTCCAGATTAATTATGAAATTGCCACTTAGTTCGTAATTGAAAATCTGCATGTCACGACCCCAAATCTAAGCCAGTCGTGATGGCGTATATCGTGGAACTAGGCCAACCAAAACTACATTCAAATCGTATAAGCTTCCATTTACATCTTTACTAAACTTATAACCTGTAAGGGTTTCTTTTAAACATTTTTAAAACAGTTAAAGCTATACCGAATATTAAATACAACCCCCGAGATCCCGGAGTCACTGGTCATGAGCATCTACATAAAATATACAACTGAAAAGAAAAGAATAAACTCTATAGTAGTAAGTAGGAGAGAGAGAGAGAGAGAGCAGAGCTGCGGACGCGTGCAGCTACCTTGCAAAATCTCCGAGAAGATCTCTGGAATAGATACACAGCTCACTCTGCCCTAACACCTGGATCTGCACACAAGGTGCATGGAGTAATGTGAGTACGCCAACTCAGTAGTAATGAAAATAAATCAGGTCAGAGCAGTCAAAAACACATAAATCAAATCATGATTTCACAATAAGCACAGCCTTTCTTTCCAACAATGTATACGTTAAATCATCACGCTTAAAAGCCAATTTTAGTAAAAATCATTTGGAAATATACTTGCCAGTAGTTTCAACATAACTTTCAAGAAGTTTAATGTAAAAACGATAAAAGTCATAAAAAGGCCCCTTGGGCAAAACATGTTTCATAAGTTCAGATTGAAATTGGTAAAATCATAAGTAGCCCCTCGGGCAAAAACATGTATCAGAACCTGCCCCGAGGGCATTCCTCACAGTCACTCATAATCAGCCCCTCGGGCATACCTCACAGTCACTCATAATCAGCCCCTCGGGCATACCTCAGAATCACTCATGCCTCCCAATAGCTCGTCACTCGGCACTCGTACTCAGTAGGTACCTGTGCTCATTGGGGGTGTGTACAGACTCCGGAGGTGATCCTTCAGCCCAAGTGCTAATATCAATCCACCTCGTGGCGTATCATATCCTCACAATCAGGCCCTCGGCCTCACTCAGTCAGAACCTCTCAAAAGCCCCTCGGGCGTATCAGTAAAACGGGGTACTCGACCCAAAACATCATTTTATATCTTCAAAATAGTGAAAATAAGGCTGAGTTTCGAAAATAGTTAAGCACAATATGACTGAGTGTAAATCATAAATCAACAGTGAGAAAATAGCAGTAAAAAGCCCACAAGGGGTCTAAACAAGTTGGCACGAGGCCACAAACATGGCTTATAGCCCAAATATATCAATAGTTTTAGAACACAATCTAACATATGATTTAGAGTAAAAATACGCAACTCAATAATTGCCGCTGAGAGGACCAAGTCCAATCCAAAAATCAGTGTATGCCACATACTAGTCATCCGACATGTGCGCCATTCTAAAAACAGTGAGAATTATGAAGTTCGGGGTTTCATACCCTCAGGACAAGATTTATAGCCATTATTTACCTCTACCGGGTCACAATCCTAATCCGCGATGCTCTTGACCCTCAAATCGGCTCCCGATTTCTTCGAATCTAACCAAAACCAGATTAACATCATCAATATACGCTAAAGGAACAAAACCCAATCGAAAACTATCAATTTAGACACAATTCTCGAAATTCGGCCAAACCCGAGCCCCGAGATCACGTATCGGAATTCGATAAAAATTACATCAAAAGAACCCTTATCCTCTCACGAGTCCGTACATACCAAGAACATCAAAATCGGACCACAATTGCCTACCCAAATTACCAAAAGAAATTTCCAATTCTTTCCACCCATTTTTCCCAAATTCTCTACTTAATTACTCAAACTGCATGGTGAAAATCAAGACAAATTCATGAAAGTAAACCTAAAATGATTGAAGAACACTTACCACAAGAATCCCACTGAAAATCTCGTCCAAAATCTCCTACCCCCAAGTTCTCAAATGGAAAAATGAGTTATGGACAAAAACCCCTGAAATTAGAACTTAAACTACCTGCCTAGACTTTTACTCTGTGAGATCGCAGAAAAAGGCACGCGATCGCAAAGAACAAAATGTTGCCCAACCAAACTAACCCTATGTGATCGCAGAGACACCTATGCGATTGCGGAAGAAAACCCATCAAAGCAATGCGATTGCGACCAGCTCTATGCGATCGCATAGAGAAACTCCATCACCTCATTGCCATACGCGCCCATACAGTGCGATCGCAACAAGCCTCATGCGACCGCACTGTTCTGCCTTCTCCCACTACGTGATCGCGGACCATACATTGTGATCGCATAACATAATTTCTGCTGCCTCACCAACCAACCCTATGCGATCGCAGCCTCACCATTGCAATCGCATACAAGGAAACCAGATCAAGAAAACACAGCAGCAACAACAGTCCTTTTGAGGCCAAACACACTCCGTTAACCACTCGAAACACACTCAAGGCCCCCTAGACCTCAACCAAACCTACCTACACACCCCATAACATCATTAAAACTTATTCGAGCCTTTGAAACACCAAAAACAACACAAAAACTCCAAAATTACATCAAATTCACCTATGAACTTTGAAACTTCTAAATTTCGCCAATGATGTCGAAACCAACCAAAACACATCCGATTGACCTGAAAATATGCACACATATCCAAATAGAAATTATGAACCTGTTCCAACTTTCGGAATCCCATTCCGACCCCGATAGCCTATTTTCCACTACAGACCGAAAATCGCCAAAAATTAACTTTCGCCAATTCAAGCCTAATTCTACTCTGGACATCAAAATTTCATTCCGAACACACTCCTAAGTCCCAAATCACCTAAAGAAACTATCCGAGCCATAAAATCCATATTCCGAAGTCGTTTGCCAATAAGTCAACTCCCAATTGACTTTCCCACTATTGAATCAAGTTAAGAGACTAAGTGTCTCATTTCTCTCCGAAAATTGCTCCGAACCCGAGATGATCAATCTAACACAACATAATGAAGCTGAACCATATATTATGAAGAAGAAACGGGGGAAATGGGGCTAAACTCTCGGAAGGACCGGTCGGGTCGTTACACTGCACTATTTTCAAATATTGAAACCAACATATCTCCTTTATTACAAGGTCAAATGGAGTGATTCAAAAGACTAAGTTGACTAATATTTTATAAGGACCCAATTGGAGGCATTAAAAGTGAGTTTCAAGATTGTTTGGCNAACGATACTTCGGGTGCAATCTAAGTGAACTGTAATGCAATCTAGCTAGCGTAACTTGAGAGAGTGCGTCTAGTAAATTATCATAATTACTTGAGAGAGATTTATGGTAGATAGAGTGTTCATGATTGATAGAGACAACTAATCAAACTATAAGAAGTATCCGAGAAGTGAGTTCACCAACGGGGGAAACCATAACCTTAGACCTTCATCATTATTATTTACAACACACTGTTAGTAATTGCTAGTTATTATTATTGTCAGTAGAATTAGTAGAACATCACCAATGTATATTAAAAAGTCTTAAGAGAATTGATTGACTAAAAGTTGTGTATTCTAAAGACTTGATTGATACGTAAATTCCCTGTGGGATCGACTCTGGGCATAATACCCCGGATTATATTTGCAATGCCCGTTTAGTCTTTTATTAGACATAGTTGAGCGTGATCAAATTTTGGCGCCGTTGTCGGGGAATTAACGGTATTATCAAATGAGTTGGAAGAAATACAAAATTCTGAAATATAGTCAGTTGTCTTCAAATTTTTTTGTTTTCACATTGAAAGTTTAACGTTTGCTAACGTGTTGCAGGTGCATGCCTAGAAACTCATCGAGGACTGGTGAAGTAATTGAAGCCTTATCAGACCCCGAGAAATTTTTCAGGGCCATAAATTGGACGAACCGAAAAAGCAAATATCAACCACAAATTGAACAAATTGAAACCGACATGGAAGATGCACATAACCGGAATAACCTGGGGATGATGTGGTAGACCCAGTCGCTCAAATAGGGGTAGAGGCTCCTTTATATGACTGGGCATAACCCACAGCTGAGAATTTGGCCACGGCAATACTGGTTCCTCAGATACAGGCCGAGTCCTTTCAGATAACAAATGATATGCTGCACCTATTGCAGAACAAAGGGCTATTCTCAGGGTCGTACAGTGAAGACCCTCAGCAGCACTTGAAAAACTTCCTATCAATCTGCAAAACACAAAGGCAACCTAACGTTACTCAGGAGGCAATAAAACTGTTGTTGTTTCCATTCTCAGTGACTGGTGCTGCCCAAACTTGGCTTAACTCACTCCCCATCAATTCCATTACCACATGGGAGGAGTTATTCAAACAATTCGTGAAGAAGTTTCATCCATCCAACAAGAATGCTCAACAAATTGATGAATCTTGAGCTTCATACAGAAACCAGTTGAAACACTGCAAGAGACATGGGAACGATTTAAGGGGATGCTGGTTATCTGTCCACATCATAGTATTCCAGAGCAAATGTTGGGGCATAGTTTCTACATGGGTTTAGCTGATACTGTGAAAGCAAATGTTGAGGCTTCGGCTGGTGGAGCATTCCTGAGCAAAACTTGGAGAGAGAGTCAAATCTTACTTGATAAAATGGCACA
>ML363088.1:0-16690 GCA_005239505.1 Nicotiana paniculata | reverse complement strand
TTAAATTTATAAATTGAAAAAGTGTTAATTTTTTTTAAAAAAAGGCCCAAAAAAGGGCCATTTGTACAAATCTGCCGTTGGGCAACGACTCCCTCCCAAGGTGACCGTTGCCGACGGATAAGTGGGGCCCAAACATTTAAAAAAAAAAAAAAAAAAAAAAAATTATAGACGTTGTATCGGGCCGGGCCGGGCCGGTTAAACCCGTAAAGTGTACTGTTCACTTTGGCCGGATTTGACCGGTCCGGTTACCCGTTTCAAAAAATTAAACGGACCAACCCCATCTAACCCCCTACCCAGTCCACCCAGCCCCCTATGAACCGGGCCGGTCCAGTTCCGATTTTAACCGGTCTGGACCGATCCGGTTACGGGTCAACCCGGCCCGTTAGACACCTTTACTAATAAGTGGATAGAAATTAATAAATCACATACCTAAAACGTGGCAAGAAGCCACAAATCTAGGGATGACTAAGTAGTCATTTATGCCTATGTAGCTACCTAAGCTTAAGTAGGAATTTAATAATTAATTTTAACTAAACAAAACAAGACTTATACCAAGTCTTGTTACATTTCTATACTGGATAGAGAGAAAGAACCAAAAACATTAATATCTTGGTTTGAGGTTCCAAATTTCGTTCAAAGAGTTTCAAGAATCAGAAGCAAATTTTGTTCAAGGCCACAACCAAATAAAGCAACAAAAATGCTCATCTATTTACAGCCAGTAGGAAAATCATGTCCAAAAATTATTACAATGGAAATATGACAAGAGTTAAGTTTCAAAGAATTCAAGAAAACTTCATTCTGCTAGTTAATGTGTCCTAGCTAGCATTCTATGGAAACCAACGTATTTCCAGAAAAACAATTCCTATATCAGAATTTCAAAGAAGCAGAAGCAAATTTCGTTCAAAGAAATCAAAAAAAAAAAAAAAAACCAGAAGCTTTATCCAACTTTTTTTTGAGTTCTAAGTTCAATCAACGAAGGATTTCCAACAAAATATTATACGGAGTTTTTCCTACTCTAGGTATATTAAGGCTATCCCTTCTTTCTTTTGGCATGGTTCAAATTATACTGAAGAAACGAGCAAATACACAGTTTCTATAAATTACTCTATTCATGGGGTGTCTATATTCTTAATTTCCCATGAGAATTATTATTATTTTCTGTTCATGGGTCTCAGAATAATATCAAGTTGGAAAAGTTTATCCAGAAGGAATATTGAGATTATTACGTACTTTTCATGCATTTCATACATGTGCATTGACTCATGACCAGATGGTGTTATATACGCACCACCACCTGATCAGCTGATATATGATGATGATGTTGCCCACAGTGGCTGAAATATGATTCACACGGCGTTATATACGCGTATATATGTATGTATATTCAAACGGCGTTATATACATGTATGTATATATATATATATATATATATACATACATGTATATAACGCCGTTTGAATATACATACATATATACGCGTATATAACGCCGTGTGAATCATATTTCAGCCACTNAAAGGTTATGGCGTTATATACGCACCACCACCTGATCAGCTGGTATACGATGATGATTTTGCCCACAGTGGTCGATATAATATGATGGGATGCGCTCAGAGGCTTATGATGTTATGAAACATATACCTATGCACGACATGACATTCATACGCATATGCATGATGCTAAAAGTGATTTATTATTACAGAGTTATCCAGACATACAGGTTGAGTCAATTACTCTATATCTCTTCCATGTCTCTTATGTATTTATTTATGCCTTATATACTCAGTACATTATTCATACTGACGTCCCTTTTTCCTAGGGATGCTGTGTTTCATACCTGCAGGTGCAGGTAGGCGAACTGACGGTCCCCCTTCTTAGGATCCCTGATCAGCGAGAGTTGGAGTGCTCCACTTGATCAGAGCTACTTTTGATTTTGGTACGATAAGTTTGTATATAGATATAAATGGGTATGACGTGGCTCAGACCCATCTTTATACAATTATGTTTCTCTTAGAGGTCTGTAGATAGTATGTCTAGTTGGATAGTATGTGGCCTTGCCGGCTTCCAGTTTTGAGATGTATAGTTGTCTGTAGCAGCCTTGTCGGCTCGTCCTACCTATGTTGTACGTATATGTATGTATGCCTTTTTGTGCAGATTTCCTTCATGTATAATGTTCTCGTAATTCAGCAGATGTTATTCAGGTGCATATTTTAGACGCATGATTAGGGGTGTTTGACAGGTAGGACTCAGGCACCCATCGCGGCCCATCAGCCTGGGTCGTGACAAAAGTGTTATCAGAGCAGTTCTGTCCTAGGGTTGTCTACATACCGTGTCTATTAGAGTCTTGTTTATAGGTGTGTCGTGCACCACACTTATAAACAGGAGGCTACATGACATATAGGATGTTATCCTCTCTTTTTATCTTAGATCGTGCGATACAAGAATTCATGTTCTTAACAATATGCTATATTTTCAGCGATGCTTCCAAAGAGTACGGCCGCCCAGAAGGGAAAGTCCGTGCCTGGTGAGACTACTAGTCAAGCGCCACGAGTTACCAGGGCTCGGGGAGAATCTCATGGTGAGGTTCCATCTCAGACTTCACATACCCCACCTTTTCGAGAAGAGCTCCGAAGGGCACCAGCTTCAGCACCCACCCTGTACATTCAGCACCTCATCCGGATGTGCTGGGTTAGGAGATGAGAGATGTTGTTTAGTTATTGACCCGATTAGTAGCCGCACATGCTCGACGTCAGGAAACAGGTATCGGTCACGCAGATAGGTCCGTGAGTGTGAGGGTTCGTGAATTTATTAATTTAGACCCTCCGCTATTCACTGGAGTAGACCCGAATGAGGACCCTAAGTTATTTATTGATAGAGTGCAGAGGACGTTACGGGTAATGAAGGCCACTGTGACTGAGTCAGTTGAGCTAGCTTCATATAGACTCCGAGATGTTGTAGTTAATTGGTACGAGTCTTCGAAATTGTCCAGAGGTGAGAATTCCCCTCAAGAGGTATGGAAGGAGTTTACAGAAGTTTTTCTTCGTCATTATCTGCCACCAGATTAGGCGAGCCAAAGTTGATAGGTTCTTGACCCTTCGACAGGGAAACATAAGTGTTCGGGAGTACAGTCTTCAGTTTTATTCGTTGGCTAGGTATGCTCCCACTACTGTATCTAAGATGGAGGATAGGGTTCATCTGTTCGTGATGGGATTAGAGCCTCATTTGTTTAACGATTGTATTTCAGTTTCACTTAATCTAGATATGGGTGTTTTTTCGTATGCAGGCGTACGCTCAGGGTGTAGAGGAGCGTAAATAGAAACAGAGTACCGACCGTGAGCATGATAGGGCCCAGAATAAGAGAGAGAGGTCTTCAGGTCCTTTTGGTGAGTTTCGAGGTGGTCAGAGGCAGCAGTATTCGAGATATCCATCCCATCCCTCGGCTAGCGCGCCCCCTTAGTTTGGCGGTAAGATATTTGATCGTTCTACATATTCAGGGCCTGGTCAGAATTTTAGGGCCTCAGGTTCTTAGTATAAGGGTGAGTCAAATCAGATGAGGCCACCCTTTCCACGATGTACTCAATGTGGTAAGCAGCATACCAGACAGTGCCGTATGGAATTAGGTGTTTGTTATACTTGTGGTTATCCGGGCCACGTTATGAGGGAATGTCCGATGGGGGGTGATGCAAGCGTAGCTCAGCAAACGAGATATGTGGCTGGATCATCATCATCAGTACGCCCCCCTGGTCAAGGTCCCCATGCACCAATGAGTCGTGGTAGAGGCAGAGGCGGAGCATCTAGCTCGAGCAGCCCTCAGAACCGCATTTATGCGTTGGCAGGACGATAGGACCACGAGTCATCGCCTGATGTTGTTACAGGTATATTATCAGTCTCCTCCTATGATGTATATGCACTGATTGATCCAGGTTCCAACTTATCATATGTTACTCTATTGGTTTGTAGTAAGTTTGAAATAAAACCTGAGTTGGTTAAACCTTTTAAGGTATCTACACCTGTTGGGGACTCGGTGATAGGTAAACAGGTATATAGGGGTTGTATAATAATAGTTCATGGTCGACCTACCGTAGCAGACTTAATTGAGTTAGATATGGTATAATTTGATGTTATAATGGGTATGGATTGGTTGGCTTATTTTCATGCCAACGTTGATTGTAGATCAAAGATAGTCCGATTTCAATTTCCGGGGGAGCCTGTTTTGGAGCGGAAAGGTAACATGGCATCACCGAGAGGTAGATTTATTTCCTATCTCAAGGAAAGGAAGATGATCAGAATGGGCTGTATTTATCACTTAGTTCGGGTTCAGGATGTGGAAGTAGAGTCACCAACCATTCAGTCCATCCCTGTGGTAAATGAGTTTCCAGATATCTTTCCTGATGAACTTCCAGGTCTCCCGCCAGAGCGAGAAATTGAGTTTTCTATTGACCTACTACCAGATACTCACCCAATATCTATTCCTCACTATAGAATGGCCCCCACAGAGCTGAAAGAGTTGAAAGAACAACTGAAGGACTTGCTTGAAAAAGGTTTTATCAGACCTAGTACTTCACCGTAGGGAGCACCTATGTTGTTTGTAAGGAAGAATGGTGGTTCCTTACAAATGTGTATTGATTATAGGCAACTGAATAAGATGACGATCAAGAATAAGTACCCGCTCCCGAGGATTGATGACTTATTTGATCAGTTGCAAGGTTCCAAGTGCTTTTCAAAGTTAGACTTGAGGTCCGGGTACCATCAGGTAAGGGTTAAGGATGAAGATATTCCGAAGACAGCATTCAGGACTAGATATGGGCACTTTGAGTTTCGGGTTATGTCGTTCGGTCTGACCAATGCCCCAGCAGTATTCATAGATTTGATGAACCGTGTGTTCAGGCCTTTCTTAGATCTGTTTGTAATTGTATTTATTGACGATATATTGGTATATTCTCGTTCAGAGGATGAGCATGCTGGTCATCTGCGTACTGTGCTCAGAGTTCTACAAGAAAGGAAGTTGTATGCAAAATTTTCTAAGTGTGGATTCTGGTTGTACTCTGTAACTTTCCTTGGGCATATCATTTCGGGTGAAGGCATCCGGGTGGATACACAAAAGATTGAGGCAGTAAAAACTTGGCCTAGGCCCACAACACCAACGGAGTTCGTAGCTTTCTTGGATTGGCGAGTTATTACAGAAGATTTGTGGAAGGATTTTCTTCCCTTTCAGCACCTTTAACAAATTTGACTCAGAAGGGAGCAAAGTTTCAATGGACTAATGCTTGTGAACAGAGTTTCCAGGCATTAAAGGACAGGTTAACTTCAGCACCGGTTCTAACGCTCCCAGAAGGGACCGATGGTTATGTTATCTATTGAGATGCTTCAGGAAGGCACTGGATTGGGTTGTGTGCTGATGCAGCATGGTAAGGTTGTGGCTTATGCTTCTAGACAACTAAGGAAGCACGAGAAGAACTACCCGACTCATGATCTAGAGTTAGCTGCAGTGATTCATGCACTAAAGATGTGGAGGCACTACTTGTATGGCATTCATGTTGAGATCTATACGGATCATAAGAGCCTCCAGTACATCTTCAAGCAAAAGGAATTGAATCTACTTCAAAGGAGATGGTTGGAGCTACTTAAAGACTATGACATTGAAATTTTATACCATCCGGGGAAGGCGAATGTAGTAGCTGATGCCCTTAGCTATAGATCTATGGGTAGCCTGTCGTATTTGCAGCCAGAAAAGAGGGGAATAACTCGTGAGGTTCATCAACTAGCTAGTCTTGGAGTTCAGTTACTGGATTCAGGTGATATTGGAATTACCATTCAAGATACAACAACATCCTCTTTAGCAACTGAAGTAAAGGAACGCCAATACGAGGATCCTATGTTAGTTCGTTATAGGGACACCACCCTTCAGAAGGAGAAGACACCATTTGAAATTACAAAAGATGGAGTCCTCAAATATCAAGGGCGATTGTGTGTGCCTAATATTGCAGGGATGCGTCGGCTGGTTATGGGAAAAACTCACTATTCTCGTTATTCTATCCATCCAGGAGAAACAAAGATGTATCATGGCATCAGGGAAATATATTGGTGGGACGGAATGAAAAAGGATATAGCAGAATTTGTTGCTCAGTGTCCTAACTGTCAGCGAGTTAATATTGAGCATCAAAAACTCAGTGGATGTCTGTAGTCTATGAAGATTGCGACTTGGAAATGGGAGATAATCAATATGGACTTCATCGCAGGCTTACCTCGTACCCAGCGTAAGTTCGATTCGATATGGGTGATTGTTGATATGCTCAGAAAGTCAGCCCATTTTCTGCCCGTTAGAACTACATATTCCTCAGAACATTATGCGAGACTTTATATCAAGGAAATAGTACGACTGCATGGTGTCCCTGTATCTATTATCTCGGATAGAGGAGCTTAATTTACAACTAAGTTTTGGAGGTCCTTACAAAGGGGATTGGGGACTCAAGTAAGTCTTAGTACAACATTTCATCCCTAGACAGACGGACAGGCTGAGCGTACTATTCAAACACTGGAGGATATGCTGCGAGCTTGTGTGATAGACTTCAAAGGTAGCTGGGGTGATCATCTGCCGCTTATTGAGTTCGCGTATAATAATATCTACCATTCCAGCATTCATATGGCTCCATACAAAGCTCTTTACGGATGGAAGTGTAGGTCGCCTATAGGGTGGTTCGATGTTGGAGAATCTGGATTACATGGGCCAGACCTGGTTCAGCAAGCCATAGAAAAAGTAAATCTTATCCGGGATCAACTATTGACAGCTCAGAGTCGTCAAAAGTCATATTCGTACGTGCGGCGACGAGATTTAGAGTTTGGGGGTGATGACTGGGTATTCTTAAAGGTGTCACCTATGAAGGGTTTGATGAGGTTTGGCAAGAAAGGAAAACTTAGCCCACGATATATTGGGCCTTATAGGATCATTCAGAGAGTTGGCCAAGTAGCTTATGAGTTAGAATTGCCCTTAGAGTTGGAGTCTGTCCATCCAGTTTTTCACGTATCTATGTTACGGAAGTGTATTGGCGATCCTACCAGAGTGGTGCCCACGGATGATGTAAAGATTACAGAGGACTTCTCATATGAGAAATTCCTGTTGCCATCCTAGACCGACAAATACGCAAGCTACGGAATAAGGAGGTAGCCTCCATAAAAGTACTTTGGAGGAACAACAATATGGAAGAAATGACTTGGGAGGCCGAGGAATACATGAATTCTAGATATCCCTACCTATTTCCTCTTCCAGAGAAGAGTCCGACTGAGATGTCATAACCATAAGGTATATGTATAAATTCTTGTGTTTGTTATTGTCGTTGACTGTGTGAGGCCATTGTCGTTATTCATAATGGTGGTCCTGTATGGTATTGGATTATTATGCTTCTACGGGGAGAGTTGGTAGTGGTGTTGTTACAAAGGCGACCCTGCCAAAGTTATATAGATCACGGGGAATTGAACATTCGGGGACGAATGTTTCTAAGGGGGGAAAGATGTTACATCTTGCGTTTTCGTACGTTCAAAGTTTCGTCTTCAGTTGATTGACATAGACTCGGGGATGAGATTATCTTGAGGTTAACGTATTTACACTATTTATAACAAGCGAGAAATAAGTGTCATGACGGATAAAGGGTATACAAAATAAAGAAAACGAATTTCGTTGAAAGTGGACAATTTGGGATAAAATACGGGTTGATAGATAATACCCGATAATTATGGACTAGTACCATACAAGGTACCATATGGCCCTGATAAAATGATGTATAAAGTATATTAAAAATGAATAGTATTTTTAGGTAAATGGAGATAATTCTTAATTATACGGGTAATTGGTTAATTACCGGGTAACGGGACATTACCCAGTTAACTAATAAGTGAATAGAAATTAATAAATCACATATCTAACACGTGGCAAGAAGCCACAAATCTAGGGATGACTAAGTAGTCATTTATGCCTAGGTCGCTACCTAAGCTTAAGTAGGAATTTAATAATTAATTTTAACTAAACAAAACAAAGACTTATACCAAGTCTTAGGAATTTAATAATTAATGTTAACTAAACAAAACAAAGACTTGTACCAAGTCTTGTTACATTTCTATACTGGATAGAGAGAAAGAACCAAAAACTTTAATATCTTGGTTTGATAATCCAAATTTCGTTCAAAGAGTTTCAAGAATCAGAAGAAAATTTTGTTCAAGGCCACAACCAAATAAAACAACAAAAATGCTCATCTATTTACAGCCAGTAGGAAAATCATGTCCAAAAATTATTACAATGGAAATATGACAAGAGTTAAGTTTCAAAGAATTCAAGAAAACTTCATTCTGCTAGTTAATGTGTCCTAGCTAGCATTCTATGGAAACCAACGTATTTCCAGAAAAACAATTCCTATATCATAATTTCAAAGATGCAGAGGCAAATTTCGTTCAAAGAATTAAAAAAAAAAAAACAGAAGCTTTATCCAACTTTTTTTTGAGTTCTAAGTTCAATCAACGAAGGATTTCCAGCAGAATATTATACGGAGTTTTTCCTACTCCAGGTATGTTAAGGCTATCCCTTCTTTCTTTTGGCATGGTTCAAATTATACTGAAGAAACAAGCAAATACACAGTTTCTATAAATTACTCTATTCATAGAAATAGTAGGGGTGTCTATATTTTTTATTCCCCATGAGAATTATTATTATTTTCTGTTCATGGGTCTCAGAATAATACGCAGCTGGAAAAGTTTATCCGGAAGGAATATTGAGATTATTACGTACTTTTCATGCATTTCATACATGTGCATTGACCCATGACTAGATGGCATCGCGTATATATGTATATGGGATATTGGAAAAAGTTACAGCGTTATATACACACCACCACCTGATCAGCTGATATATGATGATGATATTGTCCTCAGTGGCTGAAATATGATTTAAACGGCGTTATATACGCGTATATATGTATGTATATTCAAACGGCGTTATATACGCACCACCACCTGATCAGCTGGTATACAGTGATAATTTTTCCCACAGTGGCCGATATGATATGATGGGATGTTCTCAGAGGCTTATGATTTTATGAAACTTATACCTATGCACGACATGACATTCATACACATGCATGATGCTAAAAGTGATATATTATTACAGAGTTATCCAGACATATAGGTTGAGTCAATTACTCTATATTTCTTAAATGTCACTTATGTATTTTTTTATGTGCCTTACATGCTTTGTACATTATTCGTACTAACGTCCCTTTTGCCCGGGGGCGCTGCATTTCATGCCCGCAGATGCAGGTAGCCGAACTGACGGTCTCCCTTTTTAGGATCCCTGATCGGCGAGAGTTGGAGTGCTCCACTTGATTCGGAGCTATTTTTGATTTTGGTATGATACGTTTGTATATAGATATAGATGGGTATGACGTGGCTCAGACCCATATTTATACAGTTATATTTTTATTAGAGGTTTGTAAATAGTATATCTAGTTGGATAGTATGTGGCCTTGCCGGCTTCCAGTTTTGAGATGTATAGTTGTCTATAGCAGCCTTGTCGGCTCGTCGTTGTACTTATATGTATGTATGCTTTTTTGTGCAGATTTCCTTCATGTATAATATTCTTGTAATTCAGCAGATGTTATTCAGGTTCATATTTTAGACGCATGTTTAGGGGTGTTTGACAGATAGGACTCAGGCACCCGCCGCGGTCCATCGGTTTGGGTTGTGACAGTACCTAAATTCGCACACAAGGTGCAGGGAGTAACGTGAGTATGCCAACTCAGTAAGTAACCAAAGTATCTAAAAAAATGAGTGTAGTGACAAGCATTTATAAATCATGTAAATCCATATAATAAATGACTGTGGAAATAGGTAAATCAAGTCAGGAATTTACATTTCTGAGTATTTGATAAAACTCTATTTTCCATTTAAAAATTTTGCATAAAAATATTTATCCAACATTTATCAAAGAGGCTCAGTGTAAAGAATAGTGAAAACAGTAGTTTCATAAAAGTATCCGCCACTCGGGCACAATGTCTCTCACAAATAAAGCCTCTCGGGCAAGCCTTTTAGTCACTCGTAACTCTGCTCTCATAAGTTAATGCTCACACTCAGCACTCTCACTCATCAGGTACCATATAACAACTGCTGCGGCGTGCAACCCGCTCCAATACGTATGTATACATATATATATATATATATATATATATATATATATATATATATATATATATATATATATATATATATATATATATATATATATATATATATATATATATATAAAGTATATTGCTACGGCGCACAGCCCGATCCATATAACATACCCTGCAGCGTGCAACCCAATCCATATTATAGTCGACTAGGCTTACTGGGGGTGTACAGACTCCTGGAGAGGCTCTTTCATCCCAAGTGCTATATTGCTGCGGTGTGTAGCCCGATCTAATATATATATATATATATATTGCTGCGGCGTGCAACCCGATCCATATATAATGTATATTGCTGCAGCGTGTAGCCCGATCCACATATATAATGTATATTGCTGCGGCGTGCAGCCCGATCCACATATATAATATATATATTGCTGCGACATGGAGCCCTATCCATAACTATCCTCACATACTCGGCCCTTGGCCTCATTACATATATATTCATAACTATCCTCACATACTCGTCTCTCAGCCTCATTACATATATATTCATAACTATCCTCACATACTCGGCTCTTAGCCTCATTACATATATATTGCTGTGGCGTGCATCCCGATCCATAATTATCCTCACATACTCGGCTCTCGGCCTCACTCAGTTATCCTCACAAGCCACTCGGGCAATTCATCTCAACTCGCGGGGCTCAGCCCAAATTACTTCTCAAAGTTTCAAAATCGCGTGATAACAATGAAAAAAACAACAAGTAGAAAACATGACTGAGTTCACAAATGTTCTATCATGATAGTGTAAGAATAGTGTAAAAGTACCTCTGTGGGTCTAAATAGGTCGGCACAAGGCCTCAAACATGGCTCACAGCCCGTAAACAAGTATAAATTTCCAAAAATACAGGATATCGTAAGATTTTAATTCGAATACGCAACTTAATAGTCGCTACGGGATGGACCAAGTCTCAATCCCAATCGGTGCACGCCCACAAACTCATCACCTAGCATGTGCTTTATCTCATTTACCAAAACAATATCAAATACCGAGGTTTCTTACCCTTAGATTTAGAGTTACAATCGTTACTTACCTCAAAACAACCCAAAAGCTACTCCGCGATGCGCTTGCCTCTCGAATTAACTTCCAAATGCTCCGAATCTAACCAAAATCAAATTAACATCATCAATATACGCTAACGGAATAAAACCCAATCGAAAGATATAGATTTTAACACAATTCTCGAAATTCGGCCTAATTCTAGTCCCGGGCCCACGTCTCAGAATCTGATAAAAATTACATCACAGGAATCCTTATCCTCCCACGAGTCATACCAAGAACACAAAATCGGACCACAATTGCCCACTCAAATCACCAAAAGAATTTCAAAATTCTTCCTCCCATTTTCCCAAATTTTCTACTTGATTCCTCAAATTGCATGGTGAAAATCAAGACAAATTTATGAAATTGAACCAAAAAGGATTGAAGAATACTTAACACAAGAATATCACTGAAAATCTCGTCCAAAATCTCCTTCACCCGAGCTCTCAAATGGCAAAATGAATTATGGACAAGAACCCCCGAAGTTAGAACTTAAACTGTCTGCCCAGACTTTTACTCTATGCGATCGCGGAAGAAAGCACGCGATCGCGAAGAACAAAACGCTGCCCAACCAAACTAACCCTATGAGATCGCGAAGAACCACTTCTTACAACTATGCGATCGCAACCAGCTCTATGCGATCACGTAGAGCAAATTTCAGCACCACACTGCCACTCCAATTCTACTATGCGAACACAACCATCACCATACGAACGAAGTGGCTAAGACTACTCACACTACACGATCACACTCCTACATATGCGATCGCAATTCACAAAATTCACCTGGCCTCAACTTACTCTATGCGATCACGGATGAACTCACGCGATCGCAATGAACAAACACTGCTGCTAAAACACTAGATAAACCAGCAATCTCCCAAAGATCAAAAATGCCCGTTTGAGCATCTGAAATACACCCGAGGCCCTCGGGACCTCAAAAAAACCTACCAACATATCCTATAACATCATTCAAAGTTAGTTGAGCCTTCGAAACACCAAAAACAAATACCAAAATCACATCAAATTCAAGCCCATGAACTTTAAAATCTCTAAATTCCGCCAAAGATGCCGAAACCATCCAAAACACATCCGATTGACCTGAAAATTTGCACACGTATACAAAATGACATTACGAACCTGCTCCGACTGTCAGAATTCCATTCTGACCCCCTATAGCCTATTTTCCACTGCCTACCAGAAATCGCCAAAAACTAACCTTTGCTAATTCAAGCCTAATTTTACACCGGAAATCAAAACCACATTCCAAACACACTCTTAAGTCCCAAATCACCCAACGAAGCTATCCGAACCATAAAATCTACAATCCAAGGTCATTTACCAATAAGTCAACTTCCGGCTGACTTTTCCATTATTGAACCAAGATAAGAGACGAAGTGTCCCATTTCTCTCCAAAAATTGCTCCGAACCCGAGCCAACCAATCTAACACAACATAATGAAGCTGAACCGCATATAACCAAATAGAAACGGGGAAAACATGGCTTAACTCTCAGAACGACCGACCAGGTCATTACATAAACCTTAATCAAGCGGTGAGTAGGTTCAAAAAATCCTAAGAAGCTTGACTACCAAATGGTAGAAAAAAATAGTTTTACTTGAATCTCAAGATTTAGACAAACTTTCATATGATGAACTACACAGAGATTTTATAGCATTTGAGAAAACCCACCTCAAGAAAACGCGTCAAGAAGAGAAGAAGAAAACAATTTCCTTCAAAACTACAACTGAAGGACCTGAGAACGATATTGATGACGACGCATAAGCTCTTGAAAAAGAAATTTCCATGGTTTCAAGAAATATGAATATATTGGTGAAAAGATACAAAAACGCAAAAAAGAGAAGGATGTCATCTAGATGAACCGGAAAATATAATGAACAAGACAAATATGATGGAAAATATTTTGAATGTGGAAGGTATGGCCATGTTCAAGCTGAATGCCCTGATCTTCTAAGAAAAGTCCCCAGAGGGTTTAATAAAAATAAATCATTTGGAAGCTGGAGTGATGAAGACAACTCAAAACATGAAGAAATAGCAAACATGTGTTTCATGACTATTTTAGAAAATTATATGAACAAATATTCTAGTTACTGAACTGATGAGGATTTATCAGACGATGACTGTAAAAGAGATACTGAAAATTGCTTCATGGCACGAGGTGAAACAAGTGAAGTAAGACCCTATAACTATGATAGATGTACGAATTGTAGGATATTCTTGATCTTACCTTAAAAGAGTCTCAAAAAATGCTAAATAAATTAAAGAGACTCAATAGGGAAAAGAAGGACTGGGAACTCAAATTTGAAGTCTGCGAAATCGAAAGAGACATTCTTCAAGATGAGGTTCAAGAATTGAAATTGAAACTTAATGGCATGCCCAAATCCACCAGCCACAGTTCTATCAAATCTAACTAAGTGACTTACAAGTCAAGTAGAAAAAGACATGTTAGCACTGAATCCACAAGTACTAATACCAGTGGTAGATCAAAAACTGGATCAACCCCTGTGTGTCATTACTGTAACAAGGCTGGATATAAATATTTCTTTTGTAGATTCCTTAAATCTAATATTTCAGGATGGATTTGGAAATCCAAAAACAGCCATGATCTTAGTAGAACTAACCAACAAGGACCCATGTAAGCTTGGGCGCCTAAAAGAAGGTAATAACCGTTTTTGCAGGAACACCACATGAAAAGTCGAAAAGGAAAGTGGTATCTCGATAGTTGGTGTTCCAGTCACATGACGGCCGAAAAGAATCTCTTCAAAGAAGTTACCAAAATCGATGGAGGAAGCGTTAAGTTTGGTGATGACTAAAAAGGAAAATTGTTGGTACCGAAACTGTTCCTTTTAATGATAACCGTGATATCACTAAAGTTTATATTGTAGATGGGATAAACCACAATCTGCTAAGCATCAACCAAATATTTCTGGATATGAAGTGAAATTCATAAAAATTGGGTGTGCTATTGAAAACGAATCGGGTAAAATCATTCTTTCATGAAAGAGGTATAGAAATGTCTACATTTTAGATTGAATTGATAATCTTTAAAGTCATATATGTCTAGCATCCATCACTTATGATCCTTGACTTTGGGATAAAAAGCTCGGTCATGCCAGCATGCATTTGATTGAAAAACTATCTAAGCATGCATTAGTCATTAGCCTTCCTAAAATCAACTACTCTAGAAATCATGTATGTGATGCATGTCAGCTTGATAAGCAAACTAGAAACTCTTTCAAACCCAAGGATAATGTTTCCACAATCAAACATCTTCAGTTACTGCATATGGATTTGTTTGAACCTACTAGAACTGCCAGTTGTTTCACCCTATTTTGCACTAGTCAAAACAAGATTTAACTTATGGTTTCTCTGTTGTTGATCAAAGAGAGTCGACGCCTAATTTTTAAAGGCATACCAGGGTATCTATTTAATTACTAAGTCATATTCTTTATTAGTCTAATAATCAGTGAGATTATAGGTAGGGGTTCTTGTTCTTCTAAGGGAAGGTGTTAGACACTCCTTAAAATCTACCTGAGGTAGCTTTATAGGACTTAGACTAGATTTGGAATCAATTATTTGTACTATACCTTAACTAGTGTTCTAAAACTTACTATATATTAGGGCATAATTCCTATTAGGGAAGAGTGTAGTTTTAAAGAGGATGGATTTAAAAGAGCGTCTTGGAAAATAATCTTAGTGATATATGCTTGGAAAAAATTTAACGATATATATCATGTTTGTATGAAAACATGTGAAAATTAGAGCTAAGTTAGAAAACGTTTTGTCTTTTAAGAAGCATGGAGGTTTGAAAATCTGTACTTGAGGCGACAACACTTTATTTTCGAAATGAATTGATTTCCTTTTAGAAGGTCAAACTTGTGTTTCAAATCTGATTTCCCCTTTTTGAAAGAGGAGCTACCATCTCTTGTTAAGCCTTTGAAACTTCAAAATCATTTAAGAAAAGTTAGCAAAGCATAGTGGATTAATGGTACAAACAACCTATAATTAGCAAATATGGAATTAGTTACTAACTAATACTTCTTTTGATCCTAGGTTCTTTAAGGCTTGCCAAAGTTTCATATGATTTAAGATAAAAGGAAAGCATTCAATCCAATATATAATTGTTGTATACATATGAGATAAAACAACAACAAGAATGCAACAAAATGTGACAAGGCAGTAAGGCCAAAACAATGAAGTAATAAATAATAAAGGAGTTTAAAAGGAGAGATTTGAACTCTAGTATGTGGGCCTCAAAGAGGCAGCCCAATAGTAATAACGACGGGCGACAACTAACATCGATTTTTTAGAAAACACAACAATGCTTGGCTTGGGCTTGCATTCCTTAAGAACTCAACATGCCCAAACAAATGTACATGTAATAAAAAAAGAGAAGGTCATTAGATACATATTCTGTATATTCAATCATGCATGATACACATAAGTAAATGATTGGAGAAAAATATAACAAACTATCAATAATCAAATACTATGAGTGTCACGACCCAAAATCCCTAAGGTCGTGATGCCGCCAGACACAAGGTCAGGCAAGCCGAACCATTAATTAATTGAAATAACTTTCTAATTTTAACATTTTCGAAATCGTTACCTTTTCTTACATTTAAAAATCAAATAAATAAATTTTGGTAAACTTAAATACGACAGCACATCAATTCAATTTAATGAAATAAATCCCCAGAACCCGGTGTCACAAGTACATGAGAAATTTCTAAGAAGTTTTACAATCACTTCAAGCCTGTCCGAAATACAACTGGACAGGGAAATTTAAAATTAATAAATACAGTATGAAGGTGACTCTGCCAGCTGCGGATCGCCTCCGGATGGTGCAACTCGCCTAAGCCTCCGAATCCTCCACATTGCTATTAAAGTACATGTGCAATAAAATACACATCAAGTGCAACATGAGTACAAAAATAACGTGTACTCAGTAAGTCGCCCGCTTAACCTCAGAGAGGTAGTGACGAGAGGTCAATTTAGACACTTACTAGGGTCCACCAATAATAATGTGAAACAGGATATACGGAATGCAGTAGACATGTGAGACAAGAAGCAACAGATATCTATCAAATACAGAAAACCAAGTAAGTGCTGAAAATAAGCAACAACGTACGCATTCCTCCTTCCCCCCCCCCCCCCCCCCCCCCCCCCAAATAGCTGTCAAGTCAATATCAATGAAAAACAGTACCCAATAGCCCCAAGCACACATGAGGGTAGGACAACCAACCGGAGTCATAAGGAAATATCTAGACACTAACTCATATATATAATTAACATAAAGATCCCCTCAATTGCGAATCATACATGCGACTCGAGTGCTGACCCATATATATATATAATTGTGAACAACTATTTTTTGACCACACCCAAATTCTATACTATTTTTTGCTATAAATAT
>ML363087.1:0-13510 GCA_005239505.1 Nicotiana paniculata | reverse complement strand
TTTTTTTTTTTTTGTGAGGGACAAATTTCACTAGAAATGTCCCGAGTTGTAATGTGATCAGTTATATTAATACGAGTGAGTTTATATTTTATACAACATGTACATCAACGCGATAAACTATAAAAAAGAAAGAAAAAGATAAGAACTATCTAAACAAAACCTAAAGAATTAGGAACTATCAAATATGAAATTTTAAAAAAATAAGCGATGTTCTAAAACGTCAATATCACACAAGAGGGGCGTGATTTGTGTGGTATTCAATTTTCGCGTGCATTAATTATAGAAGGACAAGGTTTTTCTATGTTTTCCAACCTATACAGTTTGCGGAATAATAAATACAAAAAATAAAGAACACAAGAATTTTACGTGGAAAACACCTGGCTCAAAAGGTGAAAAACCACGACCTACTTTCCAGTAGGATTTTCCCAAACACTCCACTAAAATCACTGCGTCAAAAACAGCAATTACAAAAACTCTTCGTAAACCTAGGATTAACTCTAATCCCTTTGTGACAAACTAGCCTCTAGCTATTTGCGACAAACTCAAAGTTAGCTATAACTTGTACACTCAGTACCTATTAAAAATGCTTCTAGATAAAGCTACAAAGGTACAAATTGAAATCCCTACTACAAGTAAACTAGACTAAAAGACAACAGTTGGAACTGGTTCTTCTAGCTGTTCCAAGTAGCTTCAGAGTCGCACGCTTAAATTTCACACGAACTGCTTGCAAAATTGCCTTGCTAATTTTTCTCTCAATTCTTGCTTAACTTCTGCTTTTGTGCGTGCCTGTACAATAAGAACAATCTGCAATATATAGGATTAGTAGACGAGAGATTTACTAGAGTTCTAATGCTACTCTTCCTTGGTGGAAGAGTTCTAGTTAATCTCAACTAATCGAATCCTTCCTTATCTTTGATTTTGTTCCACCAATCTTTCCTTGTTTCTTGTAACTGTTCCATCTTCATCAAGTTTGCTTCTGAAGACTCATTTTGTGCCAATTGGTTGATTTCATCTTGCTACGTTCACCCAGTTTGCATCCTGCAAAGCCTCAGCAACATTTTTTAGGTTCAATAAGAGATAGGAAATCATCAAAAGCACACAGATTCTTCAAAGAGGATCTGGTTTTGATTCCAGAGGTTGGATCAGTGATAATGTTCTCAATAGGGTGAGAACTTTGATATCTGTATGGTTTCACAACCAACTGGTTACTCCTTGAAGTTCCTTCAGTGCCTTGTTGTTGTGGAATAGGATCAAGTCCAGGTTCTAATGAGGTTTGGAAGTTAATTTGTTCAGTTCCCCCTGTCATGTTTCCAGGGAGGGATGAACCTGTTCCATCACCTGTTCCTTCCTCCAGTGTTGCTCCAATTTCGACTGAGAAGGCTGAAACAAATAAGAAAACAGTTGAATGGAGTTCAGGAGAAGCTGGGACAATGTATCCAGGATGATATCTTAATTGAGGAAGAAAAAGTACTCAAGAAACAATTAGAGAAATGGTGAGTGATTGAAGAAAGCATCTACAGGCAGAAGTCTAGAATTAAATGGTTAAAGGAAGATGGTTCAAACTCGGCTTATTTCTTTGCAAATATGAAGAGTAGATATTCCAAAATTACATTAGAAGTTTGACAAACACTCAAGGAGATATAATTCATTCTGAAGCAGAAATAAAAGACGAAGTCATAGAATTTTACAAGAAGCTACTTGGGACAGCAACATCTACATTACCTGCTATTAATCTTATTGTCATGAAACAAGGTCCTGCACTGACCAGGGAACAACAGAGAGATTTGAACAGACCAGTTACCAGAGATGAAGTATACCATTCTCTATTGGATATAGATGATATGAAAGCCCCTGGCTGTGATGGATTAAATGCTTTCTTCTTTAAAAAAGCATGGACAATTATAGGGATGAGGTTACAGAAGATGTCTTAGATTTCTTCAAGACTGCTACTGTGTTTAGAGTTGTGAATTGCACTTCAGTAATACTGATTCCAAAGGTAAAAAATCCAACATCCATAAAAGAATATAGACTTATTTCATGTTGCATTACAGTATACAAACTCATTTTTAAGATCTTAACGAAGAGGCTACAGATAGTTATGAACGATTTGGTGGACAATTGCCAGTTGGCTTTTGTGCCAGGCGGGATGATCACAGATAATATAATACTTATCCATGAATTGGTTAAGGGTTACGAAAGAAAAGGAATTTCACCAAGATGCACTATGAAATTGGATATGCAAAAAGCATACGATTCTATTGAGTGGGTATTTCTAGAACAAATTCTAATTGGTATGGCATTCCCGGATATGTTTGTAAAATGTATTATGAGCTGTATCAATACAGTGTCTTATTTTATCCTACTTAATGGAAGACCAACACCACCTTTTGATGTCAGGAGAGGACTAAGGCAAGGAGATCCTTTGTCGCCATTTCTCTTTGTATTAGCAATGGAATACCTAACCAGAAACCTGAAGATCTTGAGGAAAATACTTGATTTCAACTATCATCCCAGATGTGATAAAATACAAATAATGCAGCTTGGGTTTGCCGATGATCTTCTATTGTTTTGCAGGGGTGATAGTGGATCAGTAAAATTGTTATATGACTATTTTCTGCAATTTTCTCATGTCTCAGGTTTAATAATCAACAAACATAAAGTTCCATCTTCTTTGGCGGAGTTTCTGATGATGAGAAGAAGGAAATTATGTAAGTTTTGGGAATCCCTAAAGGTGAACTACCAGTAAGATATCTAGGAGTGTCCCTCAGTACTAAGAGATTATCAGTTTCCTAATGTCAGCCTTTAGTAGACAGAATGGTAGGAAGAATCACATCATGAACTTCAAAATTTATGTCCTATGCGGGAAGGCTACAACTGATAAAATGTATTCTTTTCTCTATGCAAAAATTTTGGTGCCAGATATTTATCATGCCAAAAAAGATCATACAACAAATTGAAGAGGTGTGTAAAAGATTTCTCTGAACTGGGGGGAACGAGATAACCAGGAAGGCATTAGTTTCATGCGACAAAGTTTGCTATCCCAAATCAGCTGGAGGTTTTAATGTGATTAATATCTATATATAAAATAAGGTTGCTATATGCAAACACTTATGGGATTTATGCAAGAAAAAACACAGATTATGTATCACATGGATCCATAACTACCATGTGAAGAGAAATTACTTGTGGGAGATTAAACCTAGAAATGCTTCTTGGATGGAGAGCAAGGTGTTTAAGGCAAAACTATTGAAGGTGTTGGCTACACATATGAAGATCTGATGGATGTTACTCAGTTCTCAATTAAGAAGTTCTATCACAGGTTAAGAGGTGATTTCCACAAGATTAACTGGAGAAGATTAGTGTGTAATAATCCTGGATGCAACAAATGGACTTTTATCTTGCAACTGGTAGCTCTTGAAAGAATATATACCAAGGACAGACTGCTTAAGTGGGGTGTAGTAACAAACTTAGAGTGTCCTCTATGCAACACTGAAGATGAATCCATAGATAATATGTTCTTCAACTGCAAGTTATCTGCAGAATTATGGACCAAACTGCTCAACTGGCAAGGCATTAACAGATTACCTATGGGATGGAGTCAAGAAGTTAACTGGGCAACCAATCATGTTAAAGGAAAAAATTCCAAAGCTGGTATATTTAGGATGGTGATGACTGGTTGTATCTACTATCTGTGGCGAGAGAGGAACCAAAGGACTTTCTTTGGTAGACAAAGAAGTGTTGCAGGCCTCTGTAAATTGCTAGTACACGGCATACATGGAAGAGGACAATGCAATAGTAGGATAGCTGAAGTTTTGAGAAATATGAACTATTACTCCTAGGTTTGCTTGGAAACATGTTGTAAAAAGTGATGGGGGAGGTTAAGGAGATAGTTGTGCTAAAGTTGGGGCTGTCCATCTTTTAGAGGTTTTGATTTGTTTGTACATATTTTTCCCTTGGTAAATAAAATTTGACTAATTACCAAAAAAAAAAAAGATAAATTATTTTACTTGCTGCATTCTGATTTATGTGTTATGCTTTCGAAGGTAAAGGCTATCAACAAATATTCCTTCGCTTCTCCAATAACTCTATGATTGTCATCTATATATTACTTAGTAGCAGAGGCGGACGCACATGGAGAGTCGATTTGGGTCAGCGGCATCCGAAAATTTCTATGACATCTTAGGTGAATCTCACATCGAAAAAATACAAAAGAGATGTTGAGTATATAAGTAGACAAACCTTAGACCCTAGCGACACGTTTTTAAGTCGTGGGGGCCTAAGCCTAAAGCAAAAAATATCACTAATGGGTTGAGCTGTTAAAACTTCGGCAAAAAGTCTATATATATTTGAAATGTCATCAAAAAATAATCAGATATTAGTATAGGCCACCGTACCAATCTTTATGAGCTGTGATAAATTTATATTGAATGTCACGGTGCCTTAACAACCGTCAAATCGTGGGTCCGCCTCTACTTTATAGTATTTCTTGGTTCATCCGGACGTTGCATCAGGCTGTATTTCTTTTTTTAAATTTATTGGTTCATGTTTTCATGTTCCTTAACAAAATAGCGAGCCTAGTTCCATTTTCACTAATCATTAATTTTTGGATTTGATAATGGCTATCCTAGAATTTTAGCGCTTGACATCACGACAAAAAGCCTTATCATAACTATATGGATACATCAAACCATGTTAATTTGTTATAGTCAAATAATATATTAATGAGATAAGCTTACATAATAATTTATCATTGTTATCCTACTTTACGTTTAAAAGTGGTTCCTAAAATATTTACCCATATGCGTTTATGGTATGCAATGGTAAGTTTTATATACTGATTATTACACCATCAATGTAATATAATATGTTATATTAATCAATTTACCATTCATTTCAAATTATCAATCAATGCAATTAAATAAAGTTAGTTATAATTATCTTATAAGCGATATGCTTGTGTAAATATTTTATTTTATCTTCTGTGTATAAAACTTGATATCTAAAAAGAAAAATTACTGCCATTTTAAAACACTATTACAAGAATCCAGCGTAACCAATTGCATTAAGCATAATTCAAAATGAAAAAAACAACTTGTTACTCTTTATTCAAAAACATGAATGTTTATTCTAAACATTTAAAAAAAAAAAAAAAAAAATCCACTCCTTACTTTGATATTCACGCAGCCAATAAATCTTCCTCTTGTGCTCTTATACATTTCATGTCGATTGCATCATAAAGTGGCTAGGGAAAACAAGGTTTATGTAATTTCAATTTTATTTTCCAACGAGTTCTTCTTATTCCACATTCTTGTGAAATTTCCCTTGGTCTTTTCGAACATTATCCTTAGACTTCGATATAATTGAATGTTAAAAGGGATACAAAAATATATATCCAAATAGAAAAATAAAATTGTATGCTATCCACATAATCTTCAATATATTTCCATGGTGGAAACCTTTGACAAACAAAAAATTAGTATGCAGACAACAAAAGCTCATCCAATTAAATGTAACACATAAATAACAACCATCATATAATAAAAACAATTCATTTATTCTGCAAAAAGGATGGTTAATTTCCTACACTAAGAGCTAGTAGATAGAAAACTAAACCTCCTTCTTCCAACTACATACTCCTAACCATAACATAAAAACCAAATGAGCATTGTAACAAAGTACATGTTTATTTTCTCTTCTTAGCAGGTGGCAGGTCCTCATCTTCCTCATCCTCTTCATAATCGTAGTCGTCGTCATAGTCGCTCTCACCATCATCTCCATCATCACTATCATCATCGTCATCATCGTCGTCGTCGTCGTCGCCATCACTCCCTTCGTTGGGAGGCACAAAATCGTCCCCAGAATCTCCATCGTCGTCACTTTCTGATTCATCAGATAAATCTTTATCATCGCCCGAATCATCATTTTCCTCGTACTTATAACCATCATAATCACCATCATCTTTATCGTCGTCATCATCCCCGTCTGTATCATTACTATCATTATTATTCTTATGTCCAATTTTATTCTTTCTCGTAAGCTCATTAAACGAAAACAATTTGTTGGGGCTTATTAACATAATAATAAGTAGCAGCTCATTAGCCAAAAGGATTTTTGAAACAACAAATTCCACTATAAAAGTAGCTATTATATCAAAACTAAGGTCATTTGCTATCATTTCTAGTCCTAAAAGGGAAAAATAACTCAAAAAAGAGACAAGACCTACAGTACCAAAAGCCATTGAGCTTTTAGCAGATTAAGAAAAAAGGAAAAAACAAAGATTGAATGGAAAAACTCCAATTTATGTTCGCACTGACATATAGTTGATGACCATGTTCTAATTTATAGGAAAATATCTGTGTGATATTACATGTGACATTATTACACGAATCCAGTGGTAACTAACTGCTATTAATACGTATCCAAAACAAAATAAAGTAACTTGTTAGTAAATTTTTAGTGTCATTCCAAAAAAAGGTGGCAACAAATCTATTACAGCTCGTCACTGCATCATATGCTATCAAACATTTTCATGATCTTTATTCCCCTTAGATTTCAAAAAAAAAAAATATTCATTTGATTCCAAAATGGAATTGTTTAATTAATTTCATTTTAAAACAAGGAGGTAACAAATTAAAACTCATCATTGGCTATGGATTTTGTATACGGCTAAAATCGGGGAGCCCGATTTTACGATCATTACGGCGTTCAGAAGGCTCGAAGGTTCGAGTTTTGGCATCGAGGGGTCATATCGAAGGTCCTCGACCTCGGGACAGTGCAAAATCGAAGACCAACGTGGAAAGGCGGGAGATTCCTGAAAAAAACGTGATTAAAGCTGACCAAGTAAGCAAAATAGTACAAGCCCGTACCGTGGCATCTCTCTTTGCATTAATTACACATGTACTATGTTGGGATTCCCCCTCATATATAAAGGGGACCCTTGTCACTTTGTAAGATACATGATACTCAATACAAGAACAAGAACATCCTCTGTTCTCTAACTAAGACATTCTCTATAATTGTTTTATTGATTTATTGCCTTTCATTTATTGTGTTCATTTGTTGTTCTTCGTTTATTACTCGTTATTAATCACAAATAGGCCATTTGCGAGGCCCTCAATACTGTTATATCATCCTCGACAGCCCCTTGTCAAGCTCTTAAGCTCGACCTCAGGCCCTTTCCGACCAACCTCAAGACCCGTCTCTCCGCTGCTCGATTTGCATAATCTCGTTACCTTTTGCTCTTATTTCGTTTCTCACTTCTCACTCGCCATCTACTGCCTAAACAACTGGTATTAAAATAGATCACGTATTTTTAGAACCACATAATCAAATATAATTGTAATTACCAATTTTCAGGTAAACAGTTTGGCGCCCTCCGTGGGGCTAAAAATAATAGTGATTGTTTTAGTGCTGGTTTTCTAAAAACACAAGTTATTATTTACTTTTTCATGTCCAAGAATCTTCAATTTCAGGTCAGAAAATATCTAACTCAGTAAACGCAGATGAAAACAACGGCCTTGAGGATCACGAAGAGAATGGAGCAGCTGCTTTAGGTGTCGGTGTGCCACCGCAAATCCCTATCGATGAAGGCTCACGCAACGCTCAACATGTTGATGTGAGCTCTCATACAGTCAGAAGTGTGCGTGAAGGAGGCCAACGTGAAGCATAGGGAGCCCCTGCTCAAAGGGAAAAGGAAGTTAGCCTTCATGTCATTTTTAAGATGTTGCAAGCGCAACAGGTGATTATTGCTCAGCTACAAAGCCATCAGAGAACCCCAAACACAACACTACCAGAAACCGCTCCTCGAGCCGAACAGGCACCAGAAAGGTCAAGAAATAATGGGTCAGCAGTCGACCCCGCCTTTATGAAGATGCTCGAAGACCTCTCAAAGAGGATTGAATCGAGCGAAAAGAAGATAGAAGCTAACGACAAAAAAATGGAGACCTATAACTCGAGCATCGATCAGATCCCGGGCGCACCCCCAATTATGAAGGGTGTAGATTCAAAAATGTTCGTGCATAATCCATTCCCATCGAGTGCAGCCCCGAAGCCCATTCCAAAGAAATTCAGAATGCTCGATCTCCCGAAGTACAACGGAACCTCGGACCCCAATGAGCACATTACTGCCTATACTTGTGTTGTGAAAGGGAACGACCTAAGAGATGACGAGATTGAATTTGTCCTATTGAAAAATTTTGGAGAAACACTATCCAAAGGGGCCATGATGTGGTATCATAACCTTCCCCCGAACTCGATAGATTTATTTTCCATGATGGCGGACTCCTTTGCGAAGGTACATGCTGGTGCCATCAAGGTCGCGACAAGGAAATCTGATGTCTTCAAAATCAAACAAAGAGAGAATGAGATGTTGAGGGAGTTCGTATCTCGCTTCCGACTGGAATGAATGGAATTACCATTGGTCTCTGATGATTGGGCAATACAAGCTTTCGCTCAGGGCTTGAATGAACGAAGCTCGATAGCTTTAAAGCAGTTGAAGCAAAACTTGATCGAGTATCCCGATGTAGTTTGGGCGGATGTACACAACAGGTATCAATCAAAGATCAGAGTCGAGGACGACCAATTGGAGGCCCCTCGGGCTCGGTGTATCCTAGCAGAGTCTTAGCAAAAGAATCAAGTCTTCTAGAGAGAGAGCCAAGGCCAAACAAAGAAAGGTCAACCGTATGTAAAAAATCGTAGAAATATCCCGAGGCGTAACATACCTCGAAGTGACCAAAGGATGGACCGAGGACAGAATCCTCAGGGACTCGTGAACAAAGCAGAGTTCGACAGGCATGCAGGACCGGTAGAGGCACCCCGTCTATCTGAGTGCAACATCAACATTGATGTTTCAGACATCGTATCGGCCATAAGTAAGATCAGGGATACCAGGTGGCCAAGACCTGTGCTATTGGATCCTTCGCAGAGGAACCCCAATTTGATATCCGAATATTACGATACCCATGGTCGTAGGACCGAGGATTGCAGACAGCTTCGAGAAGAGGTGGCCCGACTGATTAGCAAAGGTCACCTTCGAGAATTCCTCGACGACTGAGCTAAAAACCAATTTCGGGAAAGAGAGGCAAAAAAGAAAAATGAAACAGAAGAACCACGACAATCATCCACATGATTATTTGTGGAATCGACGTCCCTCAGGGACCCATTTTTAAGCAAACAAAAGTATCCATCACCAGGGAAAAGCGAACTCGGAGCCACATACCTGAAGACGCTTTTTCATTCAGTGAAGAGGACATTGAGACCTTGTCTCAACCTCATAATGACACACTGGTAATTTATTTTCTTTTGAATAAATTTTAAATTAAATGTGTGCTCGTGGATCCAGGTAGCTCGGCCAACATAATTCGGTCGAGAGTGGTAAAGTAACTCGGGTTGCTCGACCAGACGTGCCCGCCTCTCGAGTCTTCAACGGATTCAACATGGAGAGCGAGACAACAAAAGGGGAAATCATCCTCCCAGTCAACATTGACAGTACAATTAAAGATACCAAGTTTCATGTCATCGAAGGTGACATGAGATACAATGCGTTTCTTAGAAGGCCGTGAATTCAAAATATACGGGCGGTGCCATCAACCCTTTATCAAATGATGAAGTTTCCTATGAAGGATGGAATAAAAACAATAACGGAGAGCAGCACACATCAAAAGAAATGTTCGCAGTGCACGATGTGGCGTCGACACCTTCTACATCGAAGGAGCCAAGAAACAAGCAAACAGCCACGTAACAATCAAAAATTACATCCTCTTATGGACAAACAAAGGACCGTGCCGCGTCCTCGAAATGGATAACCAAAGCATATCGAGGCTTGAACACCACCACGGCTAAGGTACAATCATCTCCCTCTTTCCTTCACACTTTACATTAACCTATGTGTAGGTGTTTGATTGAAAGGAATCGAAGCGCCCTCCAGCTCGAAGGCCTTAGGTTTTAAAGCACGTGTTGCGCTCTTTTTCCCTCACGTCAAATTTTATCCCAAACGGGTTTTACCGACGAGGTTTTTAATGAGGCAACACCCATATGCTATATGAGGAGAACTCACCAAGTATTTAAGGCTTCTCTTCGATCAACCTCAAATACTGAGGGGCATCCCCCCGGGAGATCACTAAAATACGCCAAAGAGGGTCTCGACAGGAGAATGATGTACCGGACCAAACGGTCGAATGAACCATGTCCACATAGAATAATCGAACCCTCGATGATGAAAAAATATATACTTGTACCAAGTAATCGGAGAAGAATCTTTTATCATCAAAACATTTCGCGCATCAAAGAAGTTTGCTATTATCACAAGAAACGACCCCAGGGCCAAAATTTTACCAACCACTCAGGAACTGTTCTCGACAGTCACCCCAATGAGTCACCAGAAACTCGAAGCCATAAGACCTCAGGGCCGGCAACTTCGAGATCATAATCCCTCCATGAGGCAATATCAACAACATAAGCCCTCTATGAGGCAATATCAACAATATAAGCCCTCCACGAGGAAATATCAATGACATAAGCCCTCCATGAGGCAATATCAACTCTAACTCAGGGACTTTCCTTGACAGGCGCCTCATAGTCGGAAGACCTCAGGGCTAGCAACTTAAAACTCATAATCCCTCCATGAGGAAATATCAAAACTATAAGACCTCAAGCACGGCATATACTGACTTGTTAAGACCTTAAAAAGGCATAATCCCGATATCAAAGTCAAGGCTATATATGGAACTTGTAAGACCCCTAAAAAGGCATACCCTCGATATAGACGCCGAGGATCTCTCACTCGGGGACTAAAAGGCTACAGCCAAATACGATGACCACCATCATAAGGCTCCAGCCAAACTAAAGCGACTCGGAGACGTCCGACTGTCGCCATAAAATCATAGGCCTCCAATTACTTCGAAAAAACTTCGAAAAGAACCGGTTAAAGGTCGTACCGACCTAAAGTTTAAGAGCCCAAGTCGCCAGCTACACTAAAGGTCGTACCGACCTAATGCATAAGAGCCTAAGTCGCCAGCTACACCAAGGTCGTACCGACCTAACGCGTAAGAGCCCAAGTCGCAAGCTACAGGTCGTACCGACCCAAAGCGCCTCAAGGAAATTTAAAAACCTGAGGGCTGATGAGCTCGAGTCGAAACCCGACTTGGAGACTGATCCCGAAACGGTTAACTAAATCGCCTAAGGGACAAATACGTAAGAGCCCAAGTCGCCAGCTACACCGAAGGTCATACCGACCTAATGCGTAAGAGCCCAAGTTGCCAGCTACAGTTCGTACCGACCCAAAGCACCTCAGGGCCGATTTAAAACCTGAGGGCCGATGAGCTCGAGTCGAAACCCGACTCGGAGACTGAGCCCAAAACGGTTAACTAAAGCACCTAAGGTCTGAATGCGTAAGAGCCCAAGTTGCCAGCTACACCGAAGGTTGTACCGACCTAACGCGTAAGAGCCCAAGTCGCCAGCTACAGGTCGTACCGACCCAAAGCGCCTCAGGGCCGATTTAATAACCTAAGGGTTGATGAGCTCGAGTTGAAACCCGACTCGAAAACTGAGCCCAAAACGGTTAACTAAAGCGCCTAAGGGCCAAATACATAAAAGCCCAAGTCGCCAGCCTAAAAATCCCCAGGGCCAATTTATAACCCCAAGGGTTTAATCTCAAAATCCAATTCATCTGGGTAAATATTGACAAGCAAATCAGAGAAACCAAAGAATCTTTCATAATATATATATGTGTATTACAAACGCATATTTACAACGCTCCTACAAGAGCCTTATGGAAACAACAAAGAAGAAAAACTAGTCTGCTCTAGGGACCAACTCCCTCGGAAGCCTTCAAATACCAGCACCGGCACCGGAAGAAAGGAAAAACTTGGCGTCGATCTCATCCGCCTTGGCTTACTTTATCTCTTTCGAGATATCAAAACCCTTAGCGTGAATCTCTTCGAGAGTCTCTCTCCGAGACCTACATCGGGGATACTCATTGCCCCTCTTGTCTCTATCAAAAGCTCCTCTCAGCTCAGCTCAGCTCAGCCCGAGCATCGGCAGCATCTTTCAAATAAACGGCCACTTTCTTATCGGCCTTCGCTCGAACTTCTTCAGCTTCAGCCCGAGCATCCACGACCTCGGCCTTCATATTCAAAAGATTAGTCTCGATCTTGAAAATCCTACCCGTCTTAATCGACCTACTTTCTCGAGCATTGTGAAGTTTCAACACATGGCATTCAGAATTCACTTTCCCAACCTCGCCCCAAAGGCGTTCCACCGTTTCTATTTTTCTCTACAGCTGAAGCACCGAAACATTAGTTTCCAAAAGCGGGAAAGGGAGCATGTACTCCTTCAGGATAAGGGTTACCTGATGCTCGAGATTGACTTCATAGTTTCGACTCCGATGCATCTCCGACCGAAGATGTATCAGCTCTTTTGTCTTATTATTGCAAAGAAGCTTGAGAGATTTTTCCTTGACCAAAGCTTCTTGCAACCTGGTCTCACAACGAAGCAGCTCGAACTTGAGCTTGTCAAAAACCTACGGAAAAGAAGCTTCCGTTCAAATAATGAAGATTCATAGCTGAAAAGCCAACAAGGCCGATCAAAACTCACCTCGGAACAGAGCCGCTGGAATAAGGGTGGCAGGTGGGTCAGGACCGACCCAGGCCCGCGGGCTAGCGGGCTAAACGGGCCGGCCCGTGGGGGGTCCGGGCTTGGGGGCTTTAGGCCCGTGGAGGGCCGGTTCTAAGTGTTGGACCCGTGAGCCCGGGCCCGGCAGGCGGGCCTGGGCCGGGCCAAGAAGGCCCAACGGTAAAAATTCAAAAAAAAAATATTAAATAAAATGGCCAACGGCCAGATTTTTGGAGCCTCAAAAGAGCCTTTGGAATGTTTAAAAATTAGCCATTTGGCCCCCAAACTTTTTATAATTATACTTTTTCCCTTTTCTCAACTATAAATACCCCCTCATTCTTTCATTTTTACGCACAAAATTATCAATCTCTCTCTAATTTTCTTCTACTAGTCCTCTTGTTAACCAAACTGATAATAATCCAAATGATTCCCCGGGTGATCCTCCTGTAGTAACCCCTACTTTTAATAGACAACGTGCTAAACGGGCCGAAACATCTCTTGTTTGGCATNCATTTTATATTACGATCCAAATAAAGATCGTGAAGAATTGGCAAAAATGGTTACTGTTATGTGCTTACCATATAGTTTTCCCTCTAACCCTCACTTTGTCCATTATATTAGAAGAATTTTTAATCCTACTTATAAAGGATGGCCTCGCACAACTGTAAAGTCTGATATTTATAAATATAAACATGAATATGAACAATATTTGAGCTATTTATTTACTCATATTGGTAATCGCATTTCTATTACAACTGATATATGTAAGAGTGGTAATGACTGTGATTATTTAATTGTTACCTCTCATTGGGTTGATGAGGAATGGATAATGCAAAAACGCATTATTGCTTATGGAATAATTACTTCAAGTCACACAGGTAAGTTTATTGCTAAGACAGTT
>MDKI01231209.1:0-66899 GCA_005239505.1 Nicotiana paniculata | reverse complement strand
CCCTAACGCCTGGCTAACGCCAGGGTAGGGCTGGCGTTTCAGCCCTAACGCCTGGCTAACGCCCGGGTGCCTCCTTTCGCGTATTTTTCGACGTATTTGCATCCTTTTAGCCCCGTTTTCATCTTCACTTCACCTACACATGGAATAAACTCCATTAAGTACATAACAAGTGTAATTTTATCATTAATGCGCATAAAATGTAAGGTATATCACATGTTAAACTATGTAATTTAGTCTCGCATCACACACTTATACAATCTTCTCATGGTTACGCTCCCACGACCTTCCACACCAGGTAGCAAGTATGCACATCCACCACTGGCCACACTAACTCCGCAAAACACATCAAGAATCCATAACTAGGATGCAAAGCCTCTTCCACCGAATATCGATCTCAGGTGACACTGAAGATAACACTAGCTTACTCTGAACTTTTAATTAATTTTTCTTGCTCATCCGAGCTCATGACATCCTTGCCAACACCGAACTGCAATCTTGATCCTTACTTCCAAATACATACTGCTTACTGCACCTAACATGCCAATATGAAATTGTCGAAGAATTCCATCATAACTCTTGAACCACTAATAAGGGAAACACCTCATTATATAGAAACCTCTTAGTTACGTTAATTCAAGAGAACAACAACAACACTCAAGTGATTCTCACAATCACCCAACATGCAATTCTTTAAGTAGTGGTCTGAACCACCATAAACCTTCCGGGATCCGCCTACACCTGACAGGCCATAGCACTCGAATGCTCCCACATGAAATCTATTATGACGGCCGACAAGCCCCGCACATATCGGCCCAAACCACATGCATAATTTAATCACATCGAAGGAACTTATCACTGCCATACATGTTCCATTTCAACCATGGCTAACCAATCCATCTTCTCTTTAATTATCCTTAATTGCCTCAGAAATAATAGTAATCTCATTCAACTCATAACAACTCAATCCTCACTCATCCCGAGTGGCCTTGATTCACGAGACCATGCTGTCTCAATCTCACAACCCGTCTCATACCCCTCTGATAATCTTCCTACACCCCGGAGTTTACTTCTCTCGCTCTCCCAATACTATCCTGCACCCTGAAACATATCATAGAACACCCCAACCATCTTCCCTTTTCTCAGAAATTATACTGCAAAAGCTTGACTCTTAATCATACTGCTGCCTGAAACCCTTAAACGCAACATTCTTAACTTTTGAATTCACTAGGACAACTATTGAGAGTCACCCACTCTGACTGGCCCCGAATATAATCAACTCCAAGGATCTTCTAGCACATGAACACCCTTTTCAATGAAGCACGTGACTGAGTCCTACCCTACAGCTCGCCCCTACCTTAAGCATAAATTTTGCATCTTCCAAAGCCTAACCCTGGTCCAATAGGGCCAACTTTTGCACACATTCCTCAAATCCCACGCACAATCGCCATTTTACTCCTTTCCCTCAGGTGAAATAACTTGCCACTATGCCGACAATCCGCAACCCCACGAGAACAAAACCCTGCAACCCAATTACAGGTGGTGGGACTCCCCCACTTAGCACAAAGCTACTCCTTGCACCACTCTAGACCTTGCTGAGATCCTTTCGCCTTTTTTAACATGATCTTTCTCAACCAATCCGTCCAATCCTTCCAAATTCCCTTGTCAGCATTCCCTAAATACTCAAATTATCTAGCATCATTCACACATTCTGCCTCCTACCGAATAGCCACCAGAATCCCTAGCAGAAACTTTCCACTCATGCACCTGTTCTCCTAGCAAAGCGGAAATTACATGGCACCTGCGCTCCTAGCCAAGCCAGAAAATCTCGCACCTGCGGCTCCGCACCTGCAACCAAAACCTCACAAGTGCGGTCGCACCAGACACCAGCAGCTCCAGCTCCTCTTCTAACTTCAAATTTGATATGTTAACCACCCGGAATCCACCCGAGGCCCCCGGGACCCCATCCAATCACACCAACCTGTTCTAAAATATATTGCGGACTTGCTCGAGGCCTCAAATCCCATCAAACAACGCCGAAATCACGAATCGCACTAAAATTCAAACTTTACGAACTTGAAACTTCCAACTTCTACATCCGATGCCGAAACCTATCAAATCACGTCTGAATGACCCCAAATTTTGCACACAAGTCACATTCGACATTACGGACCTTCTCCAACTTCCAGAATTGCATTCCGACCCCTATATCAAAATTTCCACTTCCGGTCGGATTTCTCAAAAACCTTCAAATTTCTACCTTTAGCCAAATCACATCAGAATAACCTAAGGGCATCCGAATTCACTTCCGATCGCGCTCCCAACTCCAGAATCACCATAGGAAGCTATTCCCAGACTCAGAATCCCAAACGGACATCTATAACACTGAAATGCCTAACAACCCAAACTTATAAAATTCTTCTAAAATGTTATCTTCCATAATATGCGCTGAAATGCTCCCCGGTGATCCAAAGCCCGATCCATGCATACGCCCAAATTCGAAATCATCATACGAACCTGCTGGAATGAGAATTTTCTTTACTCAAAATTCCAATCTAGTCAATTTCTCCAATTTAATGCTTCTGAAATGAGAATTTTCTTTCCAATTTGACTCTGAAGTTTCCGAAATTCAACTCCGACCATGCCCACGAGTCATAATACCTGAAATGGAGCTGCTCATGACTTCAAACCGCTCAACGATGCGCTAGAGCTCAAAACGACAGGTCGGGTCGTTACAAAAAAGGCCTCACTATCCATAGAGTAGAGAAGGGAGTATCTCTAAAGAACTAGACCACTAAACCATCAAGGGCCCGATGAGTCCCGGGGTAGCGAGGCTGATAGCATTGTTTACTTTTGAAAATGATTTCCTCTTTGGCATTTTATTTTAAATAATATTTTCAGTGTTCCGTTTCGAAAAAAACATTATTTGAAATCATTTTGTTTAACATTTTAAATTTCTTGATGTTTTATTATTACTATTTTTCTTTCATATCTTTATCCCTACAACATTACTATTCCTTATCTCGAAGAACCAACGATTGTGACATGTAATGAGACAACGCAACAGAAGGATAATGACTCGGAAGAAATAGAAAAAGAAGATGTCATACCTAAGGAAATTGTCAGAGAAGTGGAGAACTTTGAGAACAAGCCCAAGTCCAACCTGGACGAGACCAAGATAGTCAACTTGGGAGACTCCGAAACTGTCAAGGAAACCAGCATAACCATCCATTTGTCACCATTAGAGAAACATGAATACACTTGGTTCCTAAAAGAATTTGAGGATATATTTGCATGGTCATACGATGATATGACAGGTTTAAGCGCATCCATAGTGTCTCACAAGTTACCGACAAATCTAATGTGTCCGCCAGTGAAGCAGAAACTCAGGAAATTCAAGCCAGACATGAGCCTAAAAATCAAGGAGGAAGTCACCAAGCAGATCAATGCCAAAGTCCTCAGAGTAGTTGAGTACCCAACCTGGTTGGCCAACATTGTACCGGTTCCAAAGAAAGGTAGGAAAGTCAAAGCATGTGTTGATTATCAGGATCTAAACACAACAAGTCCCAAGGATGATTTCCCGCTACCAAATATACACATTCTGATCGAAAATTGCGCCAAGCATGAACTCCAGTACTTTGTAGATTGCTTCGCGGGTTACCATCAGATTTGGATGGACGAAAAAGACGCAGATAAAATAGCCTTCATTACACCATGGGGGGAGGGGGGGTACTGCTACAAAATTATGTCGTTCGGTCTGAAGAATGCTGGGGCCACCTATATGAGGGCTATGAAAATGATCTTCCATGATATGATATATAAAAAAATAGAGGTATATGTTGACGGTGTAATCATCAAATCCAAGAGGGATACAGATCACATAGCAGATTTGAGGAAATTCTACCGGCTGCGGAAGTACAATCTAAAGTTAAATCCCGCAAAGTGTGCATTCGGTGTTCCTGGCAGAAAATTGTTAGGATTCACCGTCAGTCACCAATGAATATAGTTGGTTGGACCCGTCAAAGGTTAAAGCCATCCAGGAATTACCACCACCAAAAAGCAAGAAGGATGTGATGAATTTTTTGGGACGCCTCAACTACATCAATCAATTCATAGCACAGTCCACAGTAATATGTGAGCCGATTTTCAAAATGCTAAAGAAGGATGCCGCTACCAGTTGGACCGAGGATTGTCAAAAGGCTTTTTTACAAAATCAAGGAGTACTTGTCCACACCACCAGTCTTAGTCCCACCAGAGCCTAGTAGACCACTACTACTCTACCTTGTAGTGTTAGATGGAGCCTTCGGTTGTGTTCTGGGACAACATGACAAGACAGGAAGAAAGGAGCAGGCCATATACTACTTAAGCAAGAAGTTCACTCCTTACGAAGCACGGTACTCTCTGTTGGAACGCAATTGTTGTGCTCTAACCTGGATAGCTCAGAAGCTAAGGCACTAATTCTGTGCCTATGCTACATATCTCATATCAAGGATGGATCCCCTAGAGTACATCTTTCAGAAACCCATGCCTACTGGAAAGCTGGCCAAGTGGAAAATCTTGCTGAGTGAGTTCGACATCATCTATGTAACTCAGAGAGCAGTCAAGGGACAAGCATTAGCAGATCATCTTGCTAAAAACTCTGGAGGAGGAGAATAAGAGCCCCTAAAAACGTATTTTCCTGATGAGGAGGTATCATTCGTAGGAGAAGATATTACCGAAGCCGACGACGGTTGGAGAGTGTTTTTCGACGGAGCTGCAATTTTCAAAAGAGAAGGTATCGGAGACATCTTCGTATCAAAAACCGGTCAGCATTATCCGGTTGTCACGACCCCAAAATCCTAAACCAGCCGTGATGGCTTCTATCGTGAAACTAGGCTAGCCAATAATAACATAATTACAATTTAGTCTCAAAATCCCAACCATTTTCAACATTTCATAGAAGTATATAGAATTACTGTATTCATTAGGCAAATAAACGGTTAAACAGTCTAACCATCCCCAAAATGGGGTCAACATGTCATGAACATCTAAGAAATATGCCAAAAAGGTATACTATTATAATAACAAACCTCCGAACGAATAACTAGGTACAACATAAGAAGGGAAAACAGAGATGGTGGGACGCTGAACAACTACCTCTATATCCCGAACTCCGGCTAACGCTCGGTATCAAAACATGTATCTGCACACAGGAGTGCAGGGTGTAATGTGAGTACGCCAACTCAGTAGTAATGAAAATAAATCAAGTCCAAGCGGCAAGAAACACATAAAAATCAATATCATCAGTTCACAATATGCACAACCTTTCTTTCCAACAGTGTATACATAGATATATGAAATCAACATGCCTTAAAAGCCAACTTCAGTAAAATCCTTTGAAAAATTTGTTTTCCAACAATTTCCGAAATAAAAATAACCGAAGGATTTAGTATAAAATGAAATACATCATATGTAGCCCCTCGGGCAAAAACATGAATCATAAATCACTCCTCGGGCAGAACATCACTCAACACCTCACAACCACTCAGTATCAGCCCCTCGGGCAACCTTACTGCCACTCATGCCTCCCAATCACTCGGCACTCGGTACTCAAAGCTCGCACTCAGTAGGTACCTCTGCGCACTGGGGGTGTGTATAGACTCCGGAAGGGTTCCTTCAGCCCAAGCGCTAATATCAAGCCACCTCGTGGCGTATCATATCCTCTCAATTAGGCCCTCGACCTCACTCCGTCAGGACCTCTCAAAAGCCCCTCGGGAGTATCAGTAAAACGGGGTACTCGACCCAAAACATCATTTTCATATCTCAAAACAGTGTAAATAAGGCTGAGTTTCAAAAGTTAAGCACAATATGACTGAGTGTAAATCATAAATCAACAGTGAGGAAATAGCAGTAAAAATCCCCCAAGGGGTCTAAACAAGTCGGCATGAGACCCCAATCATGGCTTATAGCCCAAATATCGCAATATTCTTTAGAACACAATTTAACATATGATTTAGAGTAAAATATGCAACTCAATAGTTGCTACGAAGAGGACCAAGTCCAATCCAAAAATTAGTGTGCGCCACATACTCGTCATCCGACATGTGCGCCATTCTAAAAACAGAGAGAAATATGAAGTCCCGGGGTTTCATTCCCTCAGGAAAAGATTTATAACCATTACTTACCTCTACCGGGCCACAATACTAATTCGCGATGCTGTTGCCCGTCAAATTGGCTCCCGATTTCTCCGAATCTAACCAAAGCATATTAACATCATTAATATATGCTAAATGAACAAAATCCAATCGAAAACTATCAATTGAAAAAAAATTCTCGAAATTCGGCCGAACCCGAGCCCCGGGCCCATGTCTCGGAATTCGATAAAATTTACATCACTGTAATCCTCGTCCTCCCACGATTCTATACATACCAAAAACACTAAAATCGAACGACAATTTCCCACTCAATTCCTCGAAAGAAAATTCCAAGTCCATGCACTTAACCTCCCCAAATTTTGGGTTTAATTTCAACAAATTTTACAGTTTAATTACTTAGGAAACGATATAGAAATTAGTTATGAAGTTGGAAACCGTATTTCCAAGTGAGCCCCTTTTGGTTTCTCTTTCAAGCCCTCGCAAATACCTCTCAACTCGTTCAATAATGGAGGAAAAATGAGCTAATCTCGCAAATAAGGCCTTTAAAACATTTTGTCCAGCACTTATAATCCCTTTAGTGCGATCACGACTAAACACACGATCGTGATGCACAGCCAAGACCACACTACGCGATCGCATACCAACACACGCGATCCCATAGACCAAATGTCCATCCCACACACGCGCCTTAGAACCTCTATGCGATCGCACCAAAAGCCCACGTGATCGCACTCCTTCACCTAACCAACCTATGCGATCGCAATCCATACGACGCGATCGCATAGAAAAAATTTTCTGGCCTAGTCTATTACTCTACGCGAGCGCGAATGAATCCACGCGATCGCAGTGAAGAAATCACTACTCCTAAAACGCCCGAAAATAGCTGACTTCTTAAGGACAAAAAGTGCCCGTTTGAGCATCCGAAATACACCCGAGGCCCCCGGAACCTCAACCAATCCTACCAACACACTCCATAACATCATTCAAACTTAGTCAAGCCTTCGAAACACCAAAAACAACACGAAAACACAAAAATTACATCTAATTCAAGCCTATGAACTTTGAAACATCTAAATTTTTCCACTGATGCCGAAACCAACCAAAACACATCCGATTGACCTGAAATTTTGCACACATATCCAAAATGCCATTACGAACATGTTCCAACTTCTGGAATTCCATTCCGACCCCGATAGACTACTTTCCACTACCGACCAAGAATCGCCAAAAACTAAATTTCGCCAAGTGAAGCCTCTTTCTACATCGGACATCAAAACGTCATTACGAACACACTCCTAAGTCCCAAATCACCTAACGAAGCTATCTGAGCCATAAAATCCACATTTTGAGGTTGTTTCCCAGCAAGTCAACTCCCGGTTGACTATTTTAACTATTAAGCTAATTTAAGAGACTAAGTGTCTCGGTTCTCACCATGACCACTCCGAACCCGGACCAACTGACCCAACACAGCATAATTAGGCTAAAAAACATATAATAAAGAAGAAATGGGGGAAATGGGGCTAATCTCACGGAACGATCGGCTGGGTCGTTACATCCTCCCCCTCTTAAACAAACGTTCATCCTCGAACGAGTCTAGAAACATACCTGGAGTCTCGAATAAGTGAGGATATCTGCTCCACATCTCTCGTTCGTTCTCCTAGGTTGCATCCTCTACCGGCTGACCCCTCTACTAAACCTTCACTAAAGCTATATCCTTAGACCTCAACTTTCTGACCTGATGACCCAAAATAGCCACTAGCTCTACCTCATATGACATATCGCCCTTGAGCTAAACCGTGCTGAAGTCCAAGACACCGGATGAATACTCGATAAGCCATCTCCCCAACCCTCTGAAGCACCTCAAAAGGCCCAATGAACCTGGGTTTCAACTTTCCCCTCTTTCCGAACCTCATAACACTCTTCATCGGCGACACCTTCAGCAGCACTTTCTCCCCCAACCACGAAAGACACATCTCGGACCTTCCGATTCACATAACTCTTCCGCCTAGACTGCGTTGTGCGAAGCCGCTCCTGAATCGACTTCACCTTACCCAATGCATCCTAAACCAAGTCTGTGACCAATATCCTGGCCTCGCCCGACTCAAACTAGACAACCGAAGATCTGCACCTCCTACCATATAAAGCCTCACATGGAGCCTCATATGAACCTGAACCCGTAGGCAAAATCAATACCAGAGTTGTAGTTAAAGCTGAATTGAGCTTCTGAAAGATCTCCTCACACTCCTCAGTCCACCTGAACTGAGCACCCTTCTGGGTCAGTCTGGTCATAGGTGCAGCAATGATGAAAATCCCTCTACGAAACGGCTGTAGTATCCTACCAAATCGACGAAACTACGAACTCGGTAGCTGATGACGGTCTAGGCCAGCTCTGCACTGCCTCTATCTTCTTTAGATCAACCTGAACACCCTCACTGGACACCACGTTCCCAAATAATGCTACTGAATCAAGCCAAAACTCACACTTTGAAAATTTTGCATACAATCTCTTCTCCCACAAGGTCTGAAGCACAACTCCCTAATGCCGCTCATGATCCTCGCGAGATCGGGAATATACCAAGATATCGTCAATAAACACGATGACGAAAGAATCCAGATAAGGCCGGAATATACCGTGCATCAAGTGCATAAAGGTTGCTGTGGCATTGGTCAGCCCAAAAGACATAACCAAAAACTCATAATGACCATATGTAGTCCTGAAAGCAGTCTTGGGAACGTCTGGCCCCCGAATCTTCAACTGATGATAACCGGAACGAAAGTCAATCTTGGAAAATACCATGGCACCCTACAGTTGATCAAACAAGTCATTTATACGAGGAAAGGGATACCAGTTCTTCATCGTAACCCTGTTCAGCTGCCGGTAATCAATACACATACGCATAGAACCATCTTTCTTCTTCACAAAAAGTACCGGTGCACCCCAAGGTAACACACTAGGCCGAATGAACCCATTATCTAGGAGTTCCTGAAGGTGCTCCTTTCATTCCTTTAGCTCCGCTGGTGCCATACGATAAGGTGGAATAGAAATGGGCTGGGTGCCTGGCACCAGGTCAATACCAAAATCAATGTCCCTGTCAGGTGGCATGCTCGGTAGGTCTGCAGGAAACACGTCCGGAAAGTCATGGACCACAGGAACCGAATCAATAGCGGGAGTCTCACCACTGACATCCATCATAAAAGCCAGATAAGATAAACACCCATTCTCTACCATACGCTAAGCCTTCCTGTAGGAAATCACCCTTCTAGGCATGTACTCAGAAGAACCTGTCCACTCAACCCTCGGACATCCTGGCACAGCTAAGGTCACGGTCTTAGCATGACAATCAAGAACATCATAACACAGAGATAACAAATCCATGCCCAATGTCACATCAAAATCTCCCATGCTGAGTAAGAATAGGTCCACTCGGGTCTCCTGACCCCCAATAGATTTCACACGCGATTGATACACACTGTCCACAACAACAATATCGCCCACCGGAGTCAACACATGAAGAGAGGTAACCAAAGACTCACGGGGCATATCCAAAAATGGCCAAAATATGAAGAAACATAGGAATATGTAAAACCAGGGTCAAATAAAGCCAAAGCATCTCGGCGACAGACCGAGACAATACGTACGATCACTGCATCGGAGGCCATAGCATTTGGCCTAGCTGGAAATGCGTACATATGGGCCTGACCTCCACCTGCTCGACCTCCCTCTCTAGGGAAGCCTCTAGCTGACTGACTACCACCCCTAGCTACCTGGGTGGGTGGTGAAGTAACTGGGGCTGAAGTCAAGGGATGGCCCCTCTACTGAGAAGAACCACCAGGACGACGTGGACACTGCCTCCACATGTGCCCAAACTCTCCACACTCAAAACAACTCCCTAGAGCTGAAGGCGGGGACTGATAGAAACCCTTAGCACCATAATGGCCGGTAGAAGACTCATTCATAGAAGAACTCTAAATTTGTGGTGCTCGAGCTGCACTCTGATCTAGGAGGGCACCGAATGAAGAACAGCCTGGCTGAGAACCGCGGGGACCATGCCCCGAAGATGCACCACTATAGGTTGGGCGGACTAACTGAGGAAGCCTGAATAAACGACTTCTACCATGCTGAAATTTCCCCCTAGAAGGAGCACTACTAGAACTGCCCGATCCACGAGGCCTCTTGGACTACCTCTCCTCCCGCTCCTAGCGGCAAACTGACTCAATGTCTCGAGCAATATCAATAACCTTCTCGAATGTAGCATCTGATACTCTCTCTCGACTTATAAATAGGCGGAGCTGATAAGTGAGGCCATCCACGAACCTCACAACCCTCTCCCTATCAGTAGGGACCAACTCGGTAGCATGACGAGCCAACTCCGGAAATCGTATCTCATACTGCATCACTGATAGCTCCCCTTGGTGCAGCTTCTCAAAAAGATTGCGCTGCTCCTCCCTGTGAGACTGGGGAACATACTTCTCCAGGAAGATAGTGGAGAACTGCTGGCAGGTGAGGGGTGTTGAACCAACAGGCCTACGCCTCCCAAAAGACTCCCACCAAGTGAAAGCAGAACCAGAAAATTGAAAAGTAGAAAATGAGACCCCACTTGTCTCCAAAATCCCAACAGTACGCAGCATCCTCTGACACTTATCCAGAACACCCTGGGCATCCTTGCCCTCAGCACCACCGAATGTCGGAGGTTGTAATCTACTAAAAACCTCCAGTATACGCTTCTCGTCCTCTGGCGTAGCCGGAACCATGACGTCCCGAACTGGACCAACCGGCTGGGCTGGAAACACCCCCGGTGTCTGCTGTCCCTGAGTAGCCTGCTCAGGTGTCCAGGCAACTGGATTCTGACCGCCTCCCCCATCCTGAGAAGTAGCGGTGACTGCCTGAGCAAGGCAAGATTTGAGCCAAGGTCTCATGAAGACCCTGAATGACAATAGGTACTGCCAGTTCCTAAGCCTGTCCCGCTAGAGCATCTGTGGCGGGAATCTGATCCTGAACAGTAGGGGGATTAACTAGCACTGCGCTGGCTACTGCACGGGCTGGCCCCCTACCAATACCACGACCTCGACCTCTCGCTGCTCTAGCTGGTGGCTTATCACCCTGATCGGTAGCACGAGTCCACACCATCTGTGAGAGAATGAAACAACATATGTTTAGGTTTCCAGAATCAACAAAATAGCACGACAAAATTCAAGAAAAATGAGATTGTTCCTAAGGGTTCCGCAACCTCTCGAAGATAATTCCAGACGTCTCCGTAACGATCCGCAAGACTTTACTAAACCTAGTCATGACCGTTGAGTCCTATGTAACTTAGGCTTTGATACCAACTTGTCACGAACCCAAAATCCTATACCGGCCATGATGGAGCCTATAGTTGAACTAGGCTAGCCAATAATCACATAATTATAATTTATTTCCAAAATCCCAACCATTTTTAAAATTTCAAAAAGTATATAGAATTACTGAATCCATTAGGCAAATAAACAGTTAAACAGTCTAACCATCCCCAAAACCCGGAGTCAACATGTCATGAGCATCTAAGAAATATGCCTAAAAGGTATACTATTATAATACAAAACCTCCGAACGAATAAATAGATACAACATAAGAAGGGAAATCAAAGATGCTGCGGACGCTGAATAACTACCTCTATATCCTGAACTCCGGCTTCGCACGGAATAGATAGCTAATGCTCGGTATTAGCACATGTATCTGCACACAGGGGTGCAGGGAGTAATGTGAGTACGCCAACTCAGTAGTAATGAAAATTAATCAAGTCTAAGCGGCAAGAAACACATAAAAATCAATATCATCAGTTCACAATATGCACAGCCTTTCTTTCCAACAGTATATAGATATATGAAATCAACATGCCTTAAAAGCCAACTTCAGTAAAATCCTTTGAAAACTGTGTTTTCCAACAATTTCCGAAATAAAAATACCCGAAGGATTTAGTATAAAATTAAATAAATCATAAGTATCCCCTCGGGTGAAAACATGAATCATAAATCGCCCCTCGGGTAGAACATCACTTAGCACCTCACAGCCACTCAGTATCAACCCCTCGGGCAACCTCACTGTCACTCATGCTTCCCAATCACTCATCACTCGGCACTCGACACTCGCACTCAGTAGGTACATGCGCTCACTGGGGGTGTGTACAGACTCCGGAGGGGCTCCTTCAGCCCAAGAACTAATATCAAGCCACCTCGTGGCGTATCATATCCTCACAGTCAGGACCTCGGCCTCACTCAGTCAGAACCTCTCAAAAGCCCCTCGGACATATCAGTAAAACGGGGTACTCGACCCAAAACATCATTTTTCATATCTCAAAATAGTGTAAATAAGGTTGAGTTTCGAAAACAGTTAAGCACAATATGACTGAGTGTAAATCATAAATCTACAGTGAGGAAATAGCAGTAAAAAGCCCCCAAGGGGTCTAAACAAGTCAGCACGAGGCCCCAAACATGGCTTATAGCCAAAATATAGCAATAGTCTTTAGAACACAATTTAACATATGATTTAGAGTAAAATACGCAACTCAATAGTTGCTGCGTCGAGGACAACTCCAGTCCAAAAATTATTGTGCGCCACATACTCTTCATCCGACATGTGCGACATTCTAAAAACAGAGAGAAATATGAAGTCCCAGGGTTTCAGACCCTCATGACAAGATTTATAACCATTACTTACCTTTACCGGGTCACGATACTAACCTACAATGCTCTTTCCCCTCAAATTGGCTCCCGATTGCTCCGAATCTAACCAAAACCTGATTAACATCATCAATATACACTAAAAGAACAAAACCCAATCGAAAACTATCAATTTATACAAAATTCTCAAAATTCGGCCAAACCCAAGCCCCGATACCACGTCTCGAAATTCAATAAAATTTACATCAATAGAATCCTCGTCCTCCCACGATTCTATACATACCAAGAACACTAAAATCGGACCACAATTGCTCACTCAATTCCTCGAAAGAAAATTCCAATTCCATGCACTTAACCTCCCCAAATTTTGGGTTTAATTTCAATGAATTTTCCAGTTTAATTACTTAGGAAATGATATAGAAAAGAGTTATTAAGTTGGAAACCTTACCTCCAAGTGAGCCCCTTTGATTTCTCCTTCAGGCCCTCTCAAGTAGCTCTCAACTCGTTCAATAATGGAGGAAAAATGAGCTAATCTCGCAAATAAGGCCTTTAAATCATTTTGTCCAGCACTTATAATCCCTTTAGTGCGATCGCGACTCAACCCACGTGATCGCGATGCACAGCCCAGACCACCCTACGCGATCGCATACCGACACATGCGATTGCATAGAACAAATGTCCATCCCACATACGCGCCTCAAAACCTCGATGTGATCGCACCAAAAGCCCACGCGATCGCACTGCTTCACCTGACCAACCTATGCGATCACAATCCATACCACGCGATCACATAGAACAAATTGCATGGCCCAGTCTTTTACTCTACGCGATCACGGAGGAATCCACACGGTCGCAGTGAACAAATTACTACTGCTAAAACACCAGAAAATAGCAGACTTCATAAGGCCAAAAAGTGCCCGTTTGAGCATCCGAAATACACCCGAGGCTCCCGGAACCTCAACCAATCCTACCAACACACCCTATAACATCATTCAAACTTAGTCAAGCCTTCGAAACACCAAAAGCAACACGAAAACACAAAAATTACATCAAATTCAAGCCTATGAACTTTGAAACTTCTAAATTTTTCCAATGATGTCGAAACCAACCATAACACATCCGATTGACCTGAAAGTTTGCAAAAATATCCAAAATGACATTAAAAACCTGTTCCAACTTCCGGAATTCCATTCCGACCCCGATAGCCTACTTTCCACTGCCGACCGGAAATCGCCAAAAACTAACTTTCGCGAATTCAAGCCTAATTCTACAATGGACATCAAAACTTCATTCCGAACACACTCCTAAGTCCTAAATCATCTAACGTAGCTATCCGAGCCATAAAATCCACATTCCAAGGTCGTTTACCAACAAGTCAACTCCCAGTTGACTTTTTGAACTATTAAGTTAATTTAAGAGACTAAATGTCTCGGTTCTCACCACGACCACTCCGAACCCGGAGCAATCGACCCAACACAACATAAATAGGCTAAGCAACATATAATAAAGCAGAAGCGGGGGAAACATGGCTAGTCTCACGGAACGGCTGGCTGGGTCGTTACACTGGTGTCTGCAAAACTCAGATTCACATGCACTAACAACATGGCGGAATATGAAGCCTGCACATTAGGGCTCAACCTGGCTGTTGATATGAATATTCGGGAACTGCTGGTAATCAGCGATTCAAACCTGCTGGTACATCAAGTATAAGGAGAATGGGCTACCAAGAATTTCAAAATACTGCCATATCTGCATCATGTACAAGAAATGAAGAAGAGGTTCACAAATATAGAATATTGGCATGTCCCTAGAATTCAGAATGTATTCAAAGGTGCATTAGCCACCTTGTCATCAATGATACAACATCCAGACAAGAATTTCATCGATCCCATTCTGGTGAGGATCCATAATCAACTAGCATACTGTGCTCATGTTGAAGAAGAAACAGACAAAAATCCCTGGTTCCACAACATCAAAGGATATTTGACAAAAGGAGAATACCTGGAGCATACAAACCATACTCAGAAATGCACCCTTCGGAGATTTTCCAATCACTTATTCCAAAGAGGAGGAACCCTGTATAGGAGAACTCCCGATCTAGGACTGTTAAAGTGTGTTGACGCAAAAGAGGCTTCCAAATTGCTCGAGGAGATACATGCCGGAACCTACGGCCCACATATGAATGGTTTTGTCTTTGCCAAGAAGCTAGTCAGGGCTGGATACTTCTGGATGACCATGGAAATAGATTGCATACGGTACGTTCAGAAATGCTATCAATGCCAGATACATCCATACACGATACGGGTGCAGCAAACGAGCTTAATGCAACAATCTCACCTTGGCCTTTTGCTGTCTGGGGAATTGATGTCATCAGCCCAATTGAGCCCACCGCTTCAAACGGGCACCGGTTCATTTTAGTGGCCATCGACTACTTCACCAAATGGGTTGAAGCTGCTCTTACAAAGCGTTAACCAAGAAAGTCATTGCGGATTTTTTCAGAGATCGGATTGTGTGTCGATTTGAGGTTCCATAGTCCATCATCACTGACATGCCGCCAATCTCAACAGCGATCTGATGAAAGCCATGTGTGAAACTTTCAAAATCAAGCACAAGAATTTCACAGCATACAGTCCTTAAATGAATGGAGCCATGGAGGCCACCAACAAAAACATCAAGAAGATAATAAGGAAAATGGTAAAGAATCACAAATAATGGCACGGAAATTACCATTCACCTTACTGGGATATTGTACCACAGTCCGCACATCAATCGCGACAACTCCCTATCTGTTGGTTTATGGTATTGAAGCTGTCATTCATGCCGAGGTAGAAATTCCCTCTTTAAGAATCAGACAAGAAGCCGAACTCAGCGATGCAAAATGGATAAGGAACCGCTATGAGAAATTAGCCCTCATAGACGTAAAGAGGATGAATTCAGTGTGTCACTGCCAGCTCTATCACAATAGAATGTCCCGGGCTTTCAACAAAAGGGTCAAACCAAGACAGTTCACGTCGGGGCAGTTGGTACTGAAACATATCTTTGCACATCAAGATGAGGCCAAAGGGAAATTCTCTCCCAACTGGCAAGGTCCTTACATGGTTCACAGAGTATTGACAGGAGGAGCGCTTATACTCGCAGAGATGGACGGAGAAATCTGGCCAAAGCCTTTCAATTCATATGTCGTTAAAAGATACTATGTGTAAACCATTTATGCTTCTTCATATGATGTAAATTGAACTACGCTCGACCTGATCCCCACTTAAGAGAGGATACGTAGGCAGCCGTGTGGGTTCGGTCACAATTCGATAAAATTTTGACTTTTCCTAGAATGAGAAACTGGGGCAGAATTTTTAGGAGGGCCCTCAAAATTCCGAAGTAAGTTCAGTCAACCGCAACATACAGAACGGTCATAATGTTCATCTAGTTAACTGGGGTAGAATTTTGGAAGGACCCTAAAAGTTCTACGGCAGAGGAAGTTGCAATGTCTCTAATTATGTCACAGTTACTGGTTCATATAACTAATTTCTAAACTGCATATTCCTATGTCTTTGAAAACTATACATGCATGCTTTTGAAAAGAAACTTATGCTACCCCTGAAAAATTGAGTAGGATCCTCGGACAGAACGGAGCAGATCAAGCAAGCAAAGACACGAACCAACATCCACCGCAAAACTCACAAATTTTCTTTGGATGCGGGACTATGTCATCATGATAAGAATCATCACAACAACACAATCGCTATGCACGAAATACATTGTCAAGTAAGAACACTTCACTCTTACTCTTACACTTGCATGAGGCTAAGCCTTGCCTCTCTACTTGCATAAGGCTAAGCACTGCCTTCTCTTTGCATGGGACTAAGAATTGTCCTGAATCTTGCATGAGTCTAAGACCTGCCTCTCTACTTGCATAAGGCTAACACTGCCTTCTCCTTGCACGAGAATAAGCCTTGTCTCAATCTTTTATGAGGCTAAGCCCTGCCTCTCTATTTGCATAAGGCTAAGTACTGCCTTCTCTTTGCATAAGACTAAGCCTTGTCTCAATCTTGCACGAGGCTAAGCACTGCCTCTTTGTTTGCATAAGGCTAAGCACTGCCTTCGCTTTGCATGGGACTAATCACTGTCCCGAATCTTGCATGAGGCTAAGCACGGTCTCTCTATTTGCATGAGGCTAAGTTGTGCCTCTCTATTCGCATGAGGCTAAGCACTGACTCCTATTCGCATAAGGCTAAGCATTGCCTTCTCTTTGTATGGGACTAAGAAATTTCCCGAATCTCGCACGAGACTAAGCATTGTCTCGCTCTTGCATTGTTCTCTTCTCTCGATCTAAGCTCTTCCCTCAACTTCACACAAGACTAAGCTTTGTCCTGTTACCTCTAGCATCATGTCTTTGCACCTCATGGGCTGAAACATAGCCAACTTGTCCGAAGGCGTCATAGTCTAAAGACACCATCCTCATAGCTGGATTACATCATTCCACGGTCTCGGGATCTCTCAAATTCGCACATCATTATTCAAAGGCGTCATGGTTCGGAGGCATCATCCTCATGGCACGAGAACATCATTTCATGGCCTGCGAATCCCTTAATGCAATTCATGGCCTGGTACGTCATGGTCTAAAGACGTCATCCTCACCGTCCAAAGACAATCTTCATGGTTCGAAGGGAATTTGCATCATGTTTTAATTTGCGCAATAATTTATACATATGTGCTCGTAGTATATTTTTTCAGGTAACCCAGTGAGTAACCATTATCCCAACAGGAGCAATCACGCTCCAGTTCCATCAAATTATTTCAAACCTAACCGCTCACCCATAACCATTTCAATCCCAAGTAATCCTACTCAGAACCTTTTGTCCGTTCTTGCAATGACTCCATCGGTTTATTCCACTGTTCGATCAAGAACTACACACGACCTGATTCCTGTAAAACCATGGATATGTAGGAAGCTCAAAAACTGGAGTACGACCCATATCTTTCAAATCACCATATTCGGTAAAAATTGGTCATCATGTCTTTACCCGATAACTCATTCATCCTTCTCGGGTAAAGAGGGGCAGCTGTTGATACCTAATTTTTCCCATATATATTTTGTAAATACGTATATACTTCCAAAAAGTGCATGAGCATCAACCATTATTTTTCTATAATCTTCCATAACTTTTAAAGGCTTTTAATTATTTTATTTCGGCATTGTTATTCTCTAAATAATATTAATTGCATCACAAATAATTTTATAATGATTTATTACTTAATTTTTATCATTTATATTCATATTAAACTTTAAACATTTGATGTATAATTATATTTGCATCTTTAGGCTATAATTGTAATATTTCGCAATAATAGCCACATATATGCATAATTACCTTATTACACAGAAAAATGACTTTTTATATTCTTATAATTTTAAGTATCTATTTTAAATCATTTTCATGCACAAATGACATTTTTATTATTTATTAATTATTCTTATAAATTATTTAATTGGGTATTTAAAATATAGACCTTTTTCTAATTAATTCGGGACCTACCCTAACCCAATTATCCCAGCCCAATACACTAAGCCCAGTACCCAAATGCCCATACCCGTCTGAATTAACCCACCCGTCCATAAGCTCTAATCCTAGTCGTTGATCTCAGAAGATCAACGACTCCCAAACTTTCCCCTTTGATTACTACCAGAAATGGAATAATTCCTCGAATATTTTCGTATCTTGTACTTATTTGTATCTAACCTAAAGTTAGGGTTTTCAGATCTTTGATTCGAACCAGATTTGGTTGAACTTCTGTTTGTTTTTATGTTATTCTCCATCTATATTTACATTGCTACTCATAAATCTTCCTATTTTCCGTTAAATCTTCTACTTACCTAAACTAGGGTTTTAACCTTCTTTAATAGAACCAGGTTTGGTTCAAATCTTATGTTTTTCTTTAATAATTCTCCATCTATACGTTTTTATTGAAATAGACGATGCCTTGCCTTTACTGCTTTACCAATTTGTGTTTACCTAAAATTAGGGTTTTTCAGATCTTAGTTGAATCAAATATAGGTAGATTATGTTATCTTTAAAACTACTGTCTAGGTTCATTATGTGATTATTGTGCTGATTTTATGGTTTACCTTTTTGAATATCCTCTTGTCTACCTTATGTAACTTGTCTTCTCCGCTGATTTTATGGTTTACCCAAAAATTAGGGCTTTGAAATCTCTTACTGATATTTTACTCTTTTCTTTCTCGTATGATGTTGATATTTTCCTTATTTACATTCAACATACCATGCTTCCATTATGTCCTTACCTTATTTTCTTTGAGACTATCTGTTAATTGATACTTTCCTTATTTTGAGTAATACTTGCCTGATTATACGTTGCTATGGCTGTTAATTGATTGAACCCCAACTTTAATTGATTTTGAGAATTAATTTCATTCCTTAATTGTGTATGATTGACTTATTACCTTATTTGTCTGCTTAATTCAGTGATTTTAAGCCCTTCTCCCTCTCCCTTTTATCAAGACTCGAACTCTCATATTCTCACAAAAACTTAAGCTCTCTTGTTCTCTGGTGTTCTGATTTCTGTGCTAAGTGTCTTTTGTTTTGGCCGGCTGAAAGCCAAGGCCAAGTTATTCTAGGATTTCCCTGCAGTGTCATACTTTCTTATTTTCTTACTTAACTGCTATGCCCTAACCTTTGCAATTTCATTCTTTACACTTTGCTTGACTAGCCTATATCAATTCCTAGTATGATTCTGTCTTTCACATGATTATATGACCTTATTTAGTAATAATGTTAACTTAGGACTAAGTTATTTCGAATAATATGAATCCTCTCATAGGTTAGTCTAATGTTCAAATTTGTTTCATGCACTGCTTGTTAATTCTATACCTATTCTAAACTATACAAACCATGAACATGTAATCAGTTAATTTGTTGCTTAACTCTCCTACCCTGTCTGTTTATTTCATGTATTTGGCCAACTCAATTGTTTGCCTAACTGCTTCTGTGATTAAGACATGATTGTCTTAAGTACTAGCATGAGTATTTAGCTTAACGAGACTTCAATTTATTTGAGGTATATGTTTGAGCATGAATTCTATTTGTCTTCTTGGTGCAGTCCTGCCTGCAACTCTACGTTCTGAATCTTGTTTCTTCTAAAAATCAAACTATTTTTGAAACCTGCCCCTGCTTCCTTTTATGTACTGGTTTTAAAAACCCAATCCTAATCCCTTAGGTTCTCAACCACTCTAGTGTGAGCACTGCACAGGGTCCACATAAGACTCTTCTGAACTCTGACACACTGGGGTCTAGTTTTCCAATATCTTATGAATTTCTTCTTGTATGTGGTTATGGTGTGAGCATTGCCCTGGGTCCCTGAGGCCCTTGGGAACTTTGACACACTCGAAACCTGGTTCTAATGTACTATGAACCCCTATGTTATGTTGTTGTTATGGTGGAAGGCCTGGTTCTCAGGTTTATTTGGGCCTATGAAGGCTCCCTATAGTGTAAATGTTACCATTATGTAATTCATTTGATATTCTGGGCTGTAATAATTCTGTAATAACAGCTTTGGGTTTAGTGAAGATGGGGGGTTTTACTTATATCTTTTTGTTAAAACTGGATAAAAATCCTGCCTATTGGATTTAATTACGCTGATTAAACTATGTGAGTACTATACTATGTTTAGAAATCCTGCCTATATGACTTTCATGATCATTTTGATTTTGTGTTTTACAATTGCATACTAGAGATCCTGCCTATAAGACTTTCATTTAATTATGTACATTAGAAATCATGTTCATAGGATCTATACATGTTTTCAACAAATGTGCATTAGCAATCATGCCTATATGACTTTGTTGTTTTAGATAATTATCTTTCCTGGCAATCTGTTTAAATTCTTCCCATATACGATTAATAGATATCATGCCTATAGGACTAAAATCAGTTTCAAACTTAGAAATCCTGCCTATAGGGTTTAAATCAATTCAGCAATTAGAAAGCATGCCTATAGGATTCAAAAGGAAGATAAAACCTATCTCTGTAGATTAAAATCCGTCCTACACCTAGAAATCATGTCTATAGGCCTGTAATTAATAAGCTCGTAGAAATTATGCCTATAGGATCCTGTTGGTCGATTCTGAATTCATTCGTTACTGTCAATCACTTAGGCAATATATTTGTAGGACTTAATAATAATTTTGGGTTATAATTTTGACATATTACTGTCTGAAGTGCCCAGATTCGTGTTGAACGAAATCAGTAGGCAAACAAATTGGTCTTTATGCTCGCCTTAATAAAACTGTCTCTGCACTCTATTTTTCTCACATAGACATCCTGCCTATAGGATTCCAAAGTTTAATAAAGTTTTTTGATTCAATTTGCGTGCTTTTGTTGTCTATGTACGGAGGTCAATGTGAGCCCATTCTTGTTCCTTATCTGAAAGTCCTATTTGTTTTTTTTTTGTCTCCTAGATTTTACATTTTTAAATAATATAGGTTGGTTTATAACTATCCCAAATAGAGGTCCTAATACCTCCAGGTCCATAGGTAAGGGACGAGTAGTGCACGCATAAGGAACGAGCTAGAAACTACTAGAATGCTTAAGTAAAAACTTAAATATAGTAATTGGGTAGTAAGGAAATGAGAGTCCGTGCGTTAATACTATGAGTAACACCCCGACTTGAGGGAGTTACAAAGTATTGCACGGAATGTTCCTATAGGCTAAAAAACATAGGACCCCCCCCCCCCTTTATACTCCTGCTTAAAATAAATTGAATATTGTATTTTCACAAATTGTTTCTTCCCTTTTTAGACTAATTCACTTAATTTAAGTTCGCTGGGACCCACTATTGTGGACCTCGAGGGGTGCCTAACACCTTCCCCTCAAGGTAATTTGAGCCCTTAACCGATCTCTGGTGATGTAAGCTGGTTAAATGAGTCAATTGCTCTTTGTGCCCTAATGCACCTTAGTCCGTTAGGTGGCGACTCTTCCAATTCCTTAATCCCATCCCAAAAAAGGAGTTGTCCCAAAACATCGAAACCCGATTTCGCGAGAAAAAGAGGGCGTGACATGTGTTGTGGCGCGCAACCTCATCCAACTAGTCCACCCTTATTGCTCATCAAGATATCATCCGTATTCCTCCTATTCCAACGTGCAACCCGATCCCACCTGTCCACCCTTATTACTCCTGTGGCGGCGTACAACCCGATCCCACCAGACAATATCAATTCTCCCTTATTGCTCCTCAATATATCACCCTTATTCCTCCTGTTGCAGTGTGCAATCCGATCCCACCGAACAATAGTTTAAATCAACAGCAACAACAAATCAACAACTCAATTACAACCTTTACAAGGACAACGAAAAAATGTAAGGAACATGATAACTTCACCAGCACCACAACAATTGGACATGTAGAATATTTGCACAAAGTCATAGAGGAACTCACAATTAAGAAGTATTAAAATAACAAGGAAGGAAATCACTTTAATTAAGGAAAATAAGGGCCAAACAACAAGTAAGAGTTAGACAAACACTAACAACATCGTATAGAGCATGTAGAGGTAAAACTAGCAAATCGGAAACCAAATTATATCAGAGAACTTTCCACTTAATAAACATAAGGAACTAATAACCCTAAAGGAAAATTTTCCACAAATAAGATCGAGCACGCACTCGTCACCTCGCATGCACGGGCCACAATTAACATAGAGGACTCAAATCCTAAGCGGGAGTCCCTCACAAGGTTAGGCAAGCTACTTACCTCAATCCGACCAATTCAATATTAATTTTTTCTTTTCCCTTTACCAATTCATCATTTCTCTGATCAGTCTAGCCAAAAAATGACTTAAATACATCAAACAATGCAAGAGAAAACTATTTCAATTAACAAAGTTATGACTCTTGTGCAATTTGCAAAAAGTCAACTCCCCGGGCCCGCACCTCGGAACCCAACAAAATTTACAAAAACAGGGTATACTCATTCCGATACGAGTTCACACATATGAAAATTACCAAATTCCGATACCATTTCATCCCTCAAATCATGATTTTTCGTTCTAGAAAATTTCTTCAAAAACCAATATTTTCTTCAACCCAAAACACAAATTAAATGACAAAACAAAGATAAAATCATGGAATATATATAATTCTCTGCCAAATAAGAAGTCCAAAGCTGAAAATGTGATTAAAATGGCTAACCCTCGTTTATAAGAATCTGCCCAGGACAGCCGCACATGCGACCACTTAGTCGCATCTGCGCAACCGCTGGTGCGCGAGTCCAACCGCACCTGCGCTCCTTCTCGTTCCTGCGCCCAAGAACCTCTTCTGCGTGAACCGCACGTGCGCTCCAATATTTCTCACCTGCGGTGATTTCTCAGTCCGCTTCTTCTCGCACCTATGCCTTCTTTTTCGCACATGCGGTTCCTTATCCGCAGGTGCTGCCACACCAGATCAGCAGCACCAACTACATTTTCAAACTTCAAACTTCCCGTTAACCATCTGAAATCATCCCGAGCCCCTCGGGACCTCAACCATTTACATCAATAGGTCAAATACCAATACACAAACTTAGTCGAACCTTCGGAACATCCAAAACAACACCAAAACACCGAATCAACCCTGAATTCAAGCCCAAGGGCTTCTAAACTTCCAAAATTCGCCAACGATGTCGAAACCAACCAAACCACGTTCGAATGACCTTACATTTTGCACACACGTCACAAAAGATGCTATGAACCTATTCCAACTTCTGGAAATCCATTCCGACCCCGATATCACATTTTCCACTACCGACCAGAAATTGCCAAATTTCCAATTTCGCCAATTCAAGCCTAATTCTCCCACGGACCTCTGAATTCGAATCCGGGCGTGCACCTAAGTAAAAAATGACCATACGAAGCTACTAACATCATCCAAAACTTATTACGGAGTCATTTACTCAAAAGTCAAATTCTCACCGCTTAAGCTTCCAAAACTAGATTCCTTCTTCCAATTCGACTCTGATTCATCCGGAAATGGAATCCAATCATGCACGCAAGTAGATATAAATAATATGGCTACTCGTGACCTCAAACTGCCGAACCGTATGCAATTTCTCAAAACGACCACTCGGGTCGTTACATCCTCCTCCACTTAAACATATGTTCGTCCTCGAACGTGCCCGGAGTCGTTTCAAAGCCATCGAACCACTGCATGACCCCACCATACATACACCCGGGGGTGATTCCACATCACCCAAATATTTGTAGGGCTGACAATGCAACTTAACTGAAGGTCTCACCTCATCCTTAGTCCATAACCTTAGGACAAAACCCAAACCTCAACATTTGAAATTCATCATAGGACCCGAATCCCATATCATCACACTGTATGAACCTGAACAAGCTGAATCGAGTCAAAAATTCCAACCCAGAATACAATCACGTGTTGTTCCACACAGCTCAAATGCCCGAAGCAATTCCCTTTGACCACCACAGCTGCTCAAATAACATCATGGATGCCGGCAATACACTTAACATTGAATACAAACTTGTTCCGGACCTCCACATCCCTTCTCATGACAAGGAAACACGTCAAAACTCATGGCCTCCCATGAAGTCAACAAGTCAAAAAGCTCTCTTGCCCGTCAAGGGCCATTGCCCAAATCGTAGCAGAAAACACCTCATACTTCCAAACACTCCTCACCCCCAATACGATAGTACTAACCTCAGGTCTCAAAACCTCATCTCAGCCAATATAAGCAACCTAACTAGCAACTCATCACGGAACAACACAGATTCTTACACCACACAGCTCGTACACCAAACCATCAAAAATTCAATTATGCACCACAAATAAGAGGAAAGCAAGGTATAAGGATTATCTAACAAGTACAACATGTGTAACAACAAAAGTGCGGTTTTCATTAAATCATCCCGTAGAGGAAAAACAGAACACCAAATAAACACAAGGAAAGGGTATCTCTGAAAACATCCGCTGCGGCGTGCAGCCCACTCCCAAATACTCATCGAGCCAAAATGCTCAAGTTCATTGATCACATGAATCCTGATATCCAGCACAACAGAGTGCCCAAACATAACTGTGAGAAAATGAATAGAAATAAGTAAATAAACATGGGAGAAAGCAAGCACAACTAAGGTGCAATGAGCAAATCGAGATCACGGGGTCTATCTCGCCCATATCATCATAAGGCCTGAACTGAAATACGACATTCGTGGAGAACAATCATGCAACCTCGCCACCCATCCGAACATGATATAGTAGCACATAACATAGGCTAGGGGAACAAAATATCCATCCTTCTTGATAACATAACCATGATGACAACTTCATAGGAGTACACAAACTTGACCTGATACAAATACACAATCTCAATGAGCTTCCAAATAGGCCCCAACCAAATCCAGATCCTTCCCGGTCGGTTAAATATCCTTCCAAAGATCCACAACAACCTATCAATAATGAATGCTACTAATTATCCCATCCTCAGCGTTTCTTCACAATCCGCAAACAGGAAGTAGTCCGCACATGAGGGAACCTAGCCCCCAAACCTAAGGAATACCAAAATTTCCATACCTGAACTTAGCTACGCAAATCAAATAGCTGATACATCACTCACACCCCATCATTCTGCTGAAGCACCCATATAGAATTTCTAGCCACGTAATGAAATCCGAACCTCAAAAGCCTCAAAACCAAGAAATCACCATGTCTCTAGTCATGCACCCGCAACCCAAAACTCAAGGTCCTTACCAAAATACACGCTCTTCACATATGCTATCCAACAATGCCAACATCCTATTAAATTCTGATATCAATCCAGGAGAAAGCCACAATGTACAATATTTTCCTTCTGCCCATAGTAGACATCCAACTCAAGTCATCGAGAACCCTCCGAGATCTGCGCGCACGCATCTAAGTCATCAGGATTGCACATCCCCAACTCAATCGAGTCACACAAACCTTCCAACCCAAGAGTGTTGTCGTAAATGCCAGTAGAGAATTCCCATTCAAAAGGACCAATTACTTCATTGTTATGTTGACCCAACACCACAGAGCTAACTCATTTCTTCGTATAGTCGATATGTAATAACCCCAACCAAAGCCCCAAATACAGATGATCCAAACACGAACCACATATCCCAGAAGCTCATAAACCACCGCATTTTCTATGAAGCACCCCGTTTTGCCGCAACCATGCTGCCATGCTTAACAGACCCTTTGTGCATCTGGAGTTGTTTATCCTACTCTCCTTGATACTGGAATGTAGATTCATCAATGACACAGAAATACCGTAAGCCCCATTATCATTCTACGTAAGATCTCATACCTTAGTCATAAACAAAATCTGGGAACCTACCAATACCACATATATACCTACCTCAGGCCCAAACTGATGTAAATCTGACTCTGCAATCTGAATGTCGCTAGTGGACCCCTCCACTTGGCGGGAAGCCATAGAAACACCATCTGATGATCTGCAAAACTAACCTTTACAGCTCGTACAACACCAATCACAAGGTACTCCAATACCACAAACTATCCTCAATCAACGTCCACCTCGTGACCTTTCCATAATCTTGATGACTAGTCAACCAATTAAATGTTGTCAGGCTCGTACTCATCAACCCGACACCGGAACACGCTGCGCCTCCATATGAAAAACATAATAGTCTCTGAATACCCCTATATCTTCAGTCTGGACGACACGTTGAGACAATGTTTGAGCATCCCTAACTCCCTTGTAGCCCGTCTATAGCATCACGAACCACTGGCGCATAGCGGACACTGAGAGTGCAATATCATACATGAGTGGATGTAAAGGAACATAAGTTATATGCTTCGAGCTGGATCAATATCGCATGATAAGTAATGAAAGAAGGGAGATTATCCTAATAGTTCTGTAGCCTCTCGAAGATAAGCACAGACGTCTCTGTACCGATCCGTAAGACTCTACTAAACCTGCTTATGACTCGTAGCACCTATGAACCTAGATCTCTGATACAAACTTGTCACGACCCAAAATCCCTCCGAAGGAGTCTTGATGGCACCTAATCTCTAAACTAGGTAAGCCTAGCATTAACAAAAATAACATTGATATTCACTAACTTCAACTTTGATAACTCTAAACAATTACAATTCCAAAAACCGATAGTACAAGTCATAAGCCCTTTCTAGGAGTAGTTATACAAAATGAATACATCCTTGTTCCAGAACAAAAGTAAACAATGAAAATGATTACAACAGAATCGCGGCTCCGAGGCCTGCGAACGCAACAACAGGTTTACCTTGAGTCTCCACAACAACGATCCGCCTAGCCACTATCGACCAAATACTTGGATATGTACAAAAATGTACAGAAGTATAGTATGAGCACACCACAGCGGTGCCAGTAAGTACCAAGACTAACCTCGGTGGAGTAGTAACGAGGAACAGTCAAGACACCTACTGGTCAAATAAGTTGAACAGGATATGATAATAAACTATCAAGATAAAGATAACAAAATAATGTCAATAGCAGGGAGAGATCAGACTACAAATAGTAGAGACAATAAAGGGAAACACGGATGGTAACGAAAGATAACCAAGTAAAATAACACCAACATAGCTGGGACACAGACATGTAAAAATGTGCTCAAATAAAGAAGGCGATGCTACTCAATCAATCACATCATTTCTAATACACCATCCCGACCATCTCAATCCTTGGTGCCTCATATCATAAATCTCAATTTCCAAACCTTTAGCACACATGGCACCTTGTGCCCACATATTTCCATCTCACTTTGCACAACAAAATCCACGTGCTACCCAGTACATAATATCCATAACCAATGCAATTAAGATGTTCAAGGGGTCTCATTATATAAAATAAAATAAATTATAGTTTCAAAACCAATTAGGAAATCAGCGAGAAAGATGAGGTTTGGTTTTAGAAATCAATTGAGTGGGAAAAATAACATTTTCTAAATAAAATTCAACTTCGAATACTTGCATTTAATATATAATTTATTATTTTAAAACCTAGTAACAAATCTTTTGTAAGTAAAACAAAACCTCAGACAAATTGAGAAGATTAAGTTGAGAAAACCGTCGAAGTAAAATATGACAACTAGTAGGAATGGTAAGTACAGAAATAATCGGAAGGTTATAACTTAAAGCCACACAAGATAGCATGATGTTAGTTTCTTTCATTTTTTAAAATATTATCTTACTAACGTCTCAGCACGGCAGGAGAAAATGACTCAACATAATAATTCACTTTAAGAGTTGGTAATTTGCAAAAATAAATAAATAACTCAAGGGTTGTATCAGTATACAACTATAACCAATCCTTAGGTGAAATATAGAACAACTGAATGACTCACCGCTAGAGAGGAATACATAAACACATATATTGATGTGGCGTGCATCCCGATCCCACCAATCCTCCCTTATCCTCCTTAACAATTACAATAAAAGTAAGATATATATATATATATATATATACATATATATATATGTTGCAGCGTGCAACCCGATCCCACCAATCCTCCACTATTCCTCCGTGATAATTACAAAAAGTAAGTAATAAATATGTGTTGCGGCGTGCAACCTGATCCCACCAGTCCACCCTTATTGCTCCTCAATATATCACCCTTATTCCTCCTGTTGCGGCATGCAACCCGATCCCACCTGTCCACCCTTATTACCCCTGTTGTAGCATGCAACCCAATCCCACCAGACAATATCAAATCTCCCTTATTCCTCCACAATATATCACCCTTATTCCTCCTGTTGCAGCGAGACACCCGATCACACCAAACAATAGTTTAAATCAACAACAACAACTCAACAACTCAATTACAAGAATTATACTGCCAAGAGTATGAGTACACGGCAACAAGAGAATCACGTAAATATCAGAGGAAGACAACAACCTTTACAAGGATAACGAGACATGTAAGGCACGTGATAACTTCACCGGCAACCATAACAATTGGACATATAGCATATTTGCACAAAATCATAGAGGAACTCACAATTAAGATGTATCAAAACAATAAGGAAGGCAATCACTTCAATTGAGGAAAATAAGGGCCAAATAACAAGTAAGGGTTAGAGAAACACTAACAACATCGTATAGAGCATGTAGAGGTAAAACTAGCAACTCGTAAACCAAATTATGTTAGATAACTTCCTACTTAATGAACATAAGGACCTAAGAACCCTAAGGGAAAATTTTCCACAAATAAGACCGAGCACGCACTCGTCACCTCGCATGCACGGGCCACAATTAACATAGAGGACTCAAATCCTAAGGGAGTGTCCCCCATACAAGGTTAGGCTCGACACTTACCTCAATCCGGCCAATTCAATACTCAATATAGCTTTTTCCTTTACCAATTCATCAACGCTCGACTCAATCTATCCAAAAAACGACTTAAATACATCAAACAATGCAAGAGAAAACAATTTCAATTAACAAAGCTATGATTCCTATACAATTTTAAAAAAGTCAACAAAAGTCAACTCCCTAGGTCCGCACCTTGGAACCCGACAAAATTTACAAAAACCGAATACACATTCCGATACGAGATCACCCTTATAAATATTACCAAATTTTGATATCATTCGTCCCTCAAATCATGATTTTTCATTCTAGAAAATTTCTTCAAAAACCAATATTTTCTTCAACCCAAAACACAATTTAAATGACAAAACAAAGATAAAATTATGGAATATATATAATTCTAGGTGGGGAACACTTACCCGCTCGATTAGCTTGAAAATCCCCAAAAATCACTCCTAAATCCGAAGTCCAAAGCTCAAAATGTGAAGAAAATGGTTAACCCTCGTTTGTAAGAATCTACCAAGGACATCCACACCAGCGACCACTTAGCCGTATCTGCGCAACCGCAGGTGCGCGGTCCAACCGCACCTGCACTCTTTCTCCCTCCTGCACCCATGAACCGTTTCTGCGTGAATCGCACGTGCGCTCCAATATTCCGCACCTGCGGAGGCTGCCCAGTCCGCTTCTTCTCGCACCTGCGCCTTCTTTTTTGCATCTGCGAAGCTCGCACTTGTGGTCACCTATCCGCAGGTGCGGCCACACCAGAATTGTAGCACCAGCTGCATTTTCAAACTTCAAACTTCACGTTAACCATTCGAAATCATCCCGAGCGCCTAGGTACCTCAACCAATTACACCAATAGGTCATATACCAATACAAGAACTTAGTCAAACCTTCGGAACACCCAGAACAACACCAAACACTGAATTAACCCCAAATTCAAGCCTAAGGACTTCTAAACTTCCAAAATTTGCCAACGATAAAGAAACCAACCAAACCACATCCGAATGACCTGAAATGTTGCACACACGTCACAAATGATGCTATTAATCTATTCCAACTTCTGGAATTCCATTCCGGCCCCGAAATCACATTTCTACTGCCGACCGAAAATCGCCAAATTTCCAATTTCACCAATTCAAGCCTAATTCTACCATGGACCTCAAAATTTGAATCCGGACGCGTACCTAAGTCCAAAATCACCATACGAAGCTACTGACATCATCCAAATCCTATTCCGGAGTCATTTACTCAAAAGTCAAATTCCGGTCAAATTCACACTGCTTAAGCTTCCAAAACTAGATTCCTTTTTCCAATTAGACTCTGATTCATCCAAAAATGGAATTCAACCATGTACGCAAGTCGATACACATAATATGAATATGCTCATGACCTCAAACTGTCGAACTGGAATCAATTACTCAAAACAACCAATCGGGTCGTTAAATCTGATATCCCAATCCAAAGTTCGTGCCGTGACGTTTTAGCTGTATTGGTTTGGAAATACCTTGGAGATTCTTCGCGATCCCTTTACCGGGTTCGTACCCTAACCATGCTACCATGATCTCTATTTTGTTGCTCCAACACTTGTCCTTTTCAATTGAATTTACGCGCTAGATGCAATGATAAGTCTCTCCACCCAATTTCCTTCTATTTTCCACGACCAAAACATTATGATTGGTATAAAAAGGATTACTCCCATCTCCATGAATGATCACCTCCTGATGGTTCCACTCAAACTTTACAGCCTGGTGCAAAGTGGACACCACAGCCCCAGCGGCCTGTATCCAAGGTCGTCCTAGCAATAAGTTGTATGAGGCGGATATGTGGAGTACTTGGAATTCGAAATCGAACCAAGCAGGACCCATTTGTAAGAAAAGATTGGATTTCCCGATCGTGGCCCTTTGAGATCCGTCGAATGCTTTTACGTTCATGGTTACTGCCCGGTTTTTATGTAATCCTTTGACCAATCTCTTCAAAGTCGTCAATGGGCAGATATTGAGACTGGAACCTTCATCTATACAAACTCTGGCAATGAATTTATCTTCGCATTGTGCTGTGATATGCAGCGCCCTGTTGTGGCTTAATCGTTCCGGTGGAAATTCGTCTTCATGGAAAGTGATCTTATGGCTCTCTAGTACTTGTTCTACCATGTTAGCCATTCCCCACTAGTGATATTGTTGGGCACATAAGCTTCGTTCAATACCCTCATCAAGGCATTCTTATGTGCTTCAGAATTCTGCAGTAATGATATAATGGATATCTTAGTAGGGGTATTGTTCATATGGTCCACCACAGAGTATTCTCTTGTCTGTACCTTTCTCCAAAGATCATCCGGGCCAGTTTCAATGATAAGCTGCTTGGAGACTGCTTGTTTTCTTGTTCCCCCTAGGTGCTCAGGTGTGTAGACTCTACCAGTCCTAGTCATCCCTTGTGCTGCACCAGCTTCTTCCATTTATGCTTTTCCTTTCCTCCTGGATTTTACAACATAGTCCCAGGGTATGGCTTTGGAATTAAAGGACGGTGTGGGTTCCACCATCACAGTGAAGGGTGTGGTCACTTCTACTTCAAACGGAGCAGGTGCAGCTGCAGGTGTTGTTACTTCCACCTCGAACGGAGTCGTTGCGGCCACTTCAACTTCGACTAGCAGTTGTATCTGTACCAGAATAGGAGTGAGAGTAACAGCAGGTTTCTTAGGGTCATCCCCTTCTTGAATAAGCCCGATTAACCCTTCCGGGTCCCATTCTTCATCAGTCTCTGTCACATTCACCCCCTAGCCCCTATGATCAGGGAAGGGATTATTGTAGACGTTAGGTGTAGCCTCATTTGCTGTATAACCTTGGTATCAATTAGCGTCTAGATCTTGTCTTTCAGAGTGCGAAATTCATCAATGGAATGACCCTTCATGCCGGAGTTGTAGGCACATTTTATTTGGATTAACCCATTGAGAGGAGTTTTCCATGGCAACAATGGGAATAGTAGTGTCATAACCAGCAGTTTTCAGTCTTTCATATAACTGATCGATAGGTTCAGCAATAGGGCGTATTGTCTGGGTGGAATTCTGCTGTAATGATATATGGATATCTAAGTAGGGGTTTTGTTCAGTATTTTCTCGCCTGTACCTTTCTCCAAAGATCATCTAGGCCAGTTTCAATGATAGGCTGCTTGGAGGCTGCTTCTTTGCTTGTTCTCCCTAGGTCCTCAGGTGTGTAGACTCTACAACTCCTGGTCATCCCTTTTGTTGCACCAGCTTCTTCCATTTCTTCTTTTCCTTTCCTCCTAGCTTTTACAACATAGTGCCAGGGTACGACTTTAGAATTAAAGAACGGCGCGGGTGCCACCGTCACAGTGAATGGTGTGGTCTCTTCTACTTCAAATGGAGTTGGTGCAGCTGCAGGTGTTGTTACTTTGACCTCGAACAGAGTCGGTGCGGCTACTTCAACTTTGACTAGCGGCTGTATCTATACCACAATATGAGTGAGAGTGACCGCAGGTTTATTAGGGTCATCCGCTTCTCGAATAAGCTCGATTGACCCTTCTAGGTCCCATTCTTCATCAGTCTCTATCATATTTACCTCCTCGTCTATGTGATTCGGTAGGGGATTATTGCGGACGTTAGGTGAAGTCTCCTTTGCTGTATAACCTTGGTATCAATTAGTGTATGGATCTTGTCTTTCAAAGTGCAACATTCATCAATGGTATGACCATTCATGCCGGAGTCGTAGGCACATGTTTTATTGGATTGACCCATTGAGAGGAGTTTTTCATGGCAACAATGGAAACATGAGTGACATAACCAGCAACTTTTAGTCTTTCATATAACTGATCGATAGGTTCAGTAATGGGGATATATTTTCTGAGCGGAATTCTGCAGCAATGATATAATGTATATCTAACTAGGGGTTTTGTTTAGATGGTCCGCCACTGAATGTTCTCTTGCCTGTACCTTTTTCCAAAGATCATCCGGGCCAGTTTCAATGATAGGCTACTTGGAGGCGCTTCTTCGCTTGTTCCCCGTAGGTGCTCAGGTGTGTAGACTCTACCACTCCTCGTCATCCCTTGTGCTGCACCAGCTTCTTCCATTTCTGCTTTTCCTTTCCTCTTGGCATTTACAACATAGTCCCAGGGTACGACTTTGGAATTAAAGGACGGTGAGGGTGCCTCCGTCACAGCGAAGGGTATGGTCACTTCTACTTCAAACGGAACAGGTGCAGCTGCAGGTGTTGTTACTTACACCTCGAACGGAGTTGGTGCGGCTACATCAACTTCGACTAGTGGCTGTATCTGTACCACAATAGGAGTGAGAGTAACTGCAGGTTTCTTAGGGTCAGTCCCTTCTCGAATAAGCCAGATTGACCCTTCCGGGTCCCGCTCTTCATCAGTCTCTATCACATTCACCCTCTCGTCCCTGTGATCCGGGAGGGGATTATTGCGGACGTTAGGTGCAGCCTCCTTTACTATATAACTTTGGTATCAATTAGCGCTTGGATCTTGTAATTTAGAGTGCGACATTCATCAATGGTATGACCCTCCATGCTGGAAGGCACATGTTTTATTTGGATTGACCTATTGAGAGGAGTTTTCCATGGAAACAACGGGAATAAGAGTGACATAACTAGCAGTTTTCAGTCTTTCATATAATTGATCGATATGTTCAGCAATGGGGGTATTTTGCCTGGGCGGCCTGCGATCAATTTTTGGCCTGCGTTTCTGATAGTTTTGGCAGGCTGGTGGTGAGTGGTAATATGCTGGTTGGGTGTTATAAGTAGGGTAGGTGGTGGCAGGTTATGGATATCTAGGAAGTGAAGGCTAATATATGGGTGGAGCTGTTTGGTACGTGAGAGAGATTTCGGACCTTGGTCTACCATCACGACCCCTAATTCCTTATTTTTGGATATACCCCCTGACTGCAAGGCTTTGTTCGTAGCCTGGAGTGCCTCGAATTTAGTTACCATTCCAATCTTAATTCCTTCTTCAATTATTTCCCCCAATTTGATGATGTCGGAGAATTTGTGATTTTCGATAACCATTAACCTTTCTTACTATTGCGGATCCTGGGTCTAGCTGGGCCTGGACAAAGAATTTGTTCATGTGCTCTTCTTCCAATGTCGGCCTCACTTTTGCAACTTTTGACCTCCATCGCGTAGCATACTCGTGGAAAGTCTCTGTTGGCTTTTTCTTGAGATTCTGGATATAGAAGACATCTGGTGCATTCTCCATATTAACCCACTTCTTTGGATTTTAACTGATATACCAATATAGGGCATCTTCAGTGAGGCTCCTCATAAACAACTTCATGCGAATTCTTTCAACCTTTCCAACTCCTACGAGCTTGTCACAGTATGTCCTTCGATGCACCTTTGGCTCACTTGTTCCGTCAAACATCTCGAACTTGGGAGGTTTGTAACCCTCTGGCAGTTCTACGTCTGGCTGAATACACAAATCTTCATAGCTTAAACCCTAATGCCTTTACCCCCTGCGACGCCTTAGACTCGACTTATGAGCTTCTTAAGTTCCTCTGCCATATTCTTAATGAGCAGGTTCTTCTCGGCAGATTCTGATGTGTATAGGGTTTGTTGTGCAGGGTGAGGTAGAGTTTCTACGTATATGCGGTTATTTTTATGGATACTGAGGATTTGGGTGTAGTGGTGATCATTGGTTGAGTTATGTGGATCGGGGGTGGGTTGTGATGTAGTTTGAAGGGTATGGTAGGTGGTAGTTTATGGGTACCGAGTTGGATGATGTTGGTGTTGAGGAGGAATTGGTACTGGTGGAGGATTAAGATTTTGGGGAGGCGTGGCATATTGGTGAGGTGCGGGAGGATTTTCTGGATGCGGGTTTGGTGTGTTTTGAGGAGGTACTGGGTTTTGGGCGTTCTGTTGGTTGATATCTGGGATGTTTAAGGTGAGGGAGAGGTTTGACAAGTTGCGGACCTACTCAAGTTCCCCTTGTAACTCCAGTATTTTCTGCTCCAACCGTAGAACCAAATCATTTTGTGCCGGAGTACTCCGACCATCTTAAGTTTCAACATTTTTTGCATGCGTAGCGTTGTCTTTCCTAATACCACTCATGTTATCCATCCTAGATTTGCCCTTACTTTTAGGATCACTTAGAGGAGGAGGAGGTGGAGGATCTCTCAATCTGTTATGGTATGCTGATGACGCCAGTATGCACGAACCAACCTTAGGGGATGGGAATAATCAAAACAAAGAAAAGAAAAAAGGTAACAAGTCAGTAAGGAGTTTTGAAAGGGTATTTGCAATATTTAAACACGTATTTGCGAAATTATAAATTCGCATCCTAACTTGGGGGACCTCATTGTGCCCGAGGTAGGCCTAGCGACATGTAGATTTGGAGAAACTTAATCCGATAATTGCATCATTTCATTAATGTGTAAATAGACCAAATCCCTATTAAAACAACACTAATCATAAAGAGTTGTTGTGGCATTTTCCCTATTTCAATCAAATTCTAAAATGATCTAGAAAATAAGTAAACATCAATTCTAATCTACTTGGTCCTAGAGGGACCTTCTCCAAGCCTGGCCTTCTTAGCCATGTCGATCAGATTCCCCAGGTCGTGCATGTCCAGTAGGAGATATGCCCTTGCTAGATGTCTTCCTTCATTTCCCTATGAATTCTGACAATCCACGACCCTTTTCCTCATCTTCCCTTCAAGCTCCATCAGACCCTGCTCTAAATACTCCAACCTTTCTGTTGATTTTGTGGAGATTCCTCTCCATTCATTGATTGATTCCATGTCTACTTTGTGTTGTTCCAAATGTCTGGCCCCAATCTCAAAGATTCTTTTGTGTAACCTCCTGTATTTTACTTGTGCTTCGGCAGCATCGTCTATGACCATGTTTCCTCAATTAATCCCTGGCTTGACTTATCCTACTATGTCATCATCCAACCATGACGGGTCGAAATATACATGACCAGCATGATATCGGTCTGGCTCGATTGTATCTATGTCCACAATGATCTTTAGATGCCACGTGTTGTGCCTCACACGTGAATGGAATGGCATCACCCTGGAAGTCTGCTTTGTAATGAACTATCTTTGAAACTCGTGGTCTAACTTGTTTCCTCCCCGTCTGTCTCATGACCCTAATATGAGCATAAGGATAGATACCCCTCAACCCGATCAGCACTAAGTGAGGAACATCTCTTGACCTGATGATGAGCGCTAGTAGGGAACCACTCGAATATCCAATGGACTTTGTCATCAGTCAAATTGCTAAAGAAATGTACCCAATAAACATCGTTTCCTGGTTGTGCAAACCTGTCTGGGATGAAAGTCATTCTTTTTGGATGGAAAAAGCTATGTGGTCATTCCATGATCGCTGCGAAAATTCTTGACAGTACTGTCCTCTTTGAAGATGTTCCAATAACCATATTTGCAGTAACAGATTACAACCCTCAAAATGCCTAAATCCTTTCTTGCAACGGTCAAAAGCTCGGTATATCTCTACCACGATCATTGGGACAATAGTGTAAGTCCATCCCTCAATTCCTTCCATTAAGGTCTTGATAACCATAGCTAAACGAGTGTGGATCTTATCTCCTTGTATTGGGAATACCAGCATCCCTAGAAAACAGACGATGAACAAAAAAACCCGACGATGAGTCCAACCCAGTAAAGTGATGGAAAACTCGTCATGATAGATGCGGTAGGACGTGTTGTGCCCATAACGCTCGTAAAAGAAGGTATATAAGATTTCTTCAGGCAAAGTAGCTCAGCATTTTTTCTAAAACCCATCATTTTCAAAAACCCTTGAGAAGTACGATTTTTCGGTACCAGCAGACCAGGTCTATACCAGGGAAGCCCAACAAAGCCTCCTATTTCCTCAAGAAGGGGAGTCATCTCTATATTACAAAAATGGAAAACATTCGTCTTTTCATCCCAGAACATAGTAGCAACTTCAATCAGTACGTTGTTTGGTTGGATGTCCAACAAAGAAGGTAAATTTCCGAGAACTCTTTTCACATGGTTCTTGTCGCTTGGCCAGAGATTATACCACCAATCTAGCAGCAGAAGTTAGATACTTTGGACCATGCCGAACCTGGGGACTTCATGCCTCATTTATGCAAAACAAATAAAGTTAGACCTCTCCCCCTCTGGATTCGACTATTTAAACATTAATGATTAGTATATCGGCAAGTTTTCTACACATAATGCACATATCATGATTGTTCCTGTTGGGATTATGGAAATACCGATGGCCTTTGGACAAGGCTTGTCTTAGAGAGTTATTATGTGGACAACGCTCTAAACCATGCTAGGGTTGGACATGATGCATGCACAATTAACATCAGAGTAGGGATTTCTATAAGAGTCTAGACCGGTACCCTCAACTGGACAACTTTAGAGGAAAATGAACGAAACCGTCGATTGCACCAGCGATCGACTAGTTTTACCGCAAATAAGCCTTTTTAAATTTAAAAGGGTAATATAGGAAGAGCACGGACACTCATCAAGTGCCTCTATGATATTAATTGTGCACGAGTGGAATATGATGCAGAGCGTGCAATTATGCAAAGATAACACATTGCCAAGTATTTTGTAAGATGAAAGCGATAAATGCAGTACAATTAAATGTAAAGACAAAAAAGAAAGAAAAAAAAGGAAGAAGTTAGTTCGTATAATGGAAAAAAAATTATAATAAAGCAAACAAAATGGTAGGGATTAGGAATGACATGATATAAAAAAAATTTTAAAAGTTGGAGCCAGTGAACATGATTAGGAAATAACGGAGGGAATGCATATTGTAACTAGATTAAGCGCATAGTAGCACGTAAGTTCATATAAAAGTTCATAATGAGTATGTTTGTAAATCAAATGATGATGCATATGCACTATTTTGAAAAACATTAGGGAAAAACTGGGTACCAACAACAAACTCCTCGACCTACGCGATAGCGGACCTCTTCACTCGATCGCGAAGAACAAATCACGTAACTCCCATCCTCGTCCTTTCTTCTTCGCGGACGCAAACCACTCACAAGTTCGCGATTCACTGACTCTCCAACAGTTGAGATCGCAGACCCCTTCTCGCGAACACATACCACAAATTTCCAAGCTGCCTACAACACTCTCCGCAATTGTTGCGATCGTGAAAGAGGAAACTAGTAACAGAAAAACTAGCAGCTCCTCAAAGTTCAAAATACGCGGATTATGATCGGAATCACACCCAAGGCCCGCGGGACCTCAACCAAACATATCAACAAGTACTAAAACATCATACGAACTTGCTCGAAACCTCGAATCACATCAAACAACACTAAAACCACGAATCACTTATCGATTAATGCGTAATGAACTTATGAAATTCTAACTTCCAAAACTAATGCCGAAACATACCAAACCAATTCCGATTAACCTCAAATTTTCGAAACAAGTCATAAATAATTCAATGGTCCTATTCCAAATTTTGGACCCACAATCCAAATCCAGTAACAACAAAGTCAGTTCTCGGTCAAACTTCTCAACTCTCCAAACCTCAACTTTTCCAACTTTTGCCAATTCAAGCCAAATCACCTATGATAGTAGGCTATATAGACACTATTTTCATTCCTAATGAACCATACTTTATTATAGTTTTAAGTGCAAAAATGATAACAAAATTCTCTAAATAGCATTTTTATGCTTTGCAGGAAATAATCCAGGATGGAGGACACTTTGGAGCGTTTTGGAGGCAATCACGGGAATATAAGGCCAATCGAGAAGAACCTGAGTGAAAAGAAGCAAGAAAAAGACGAAGGATGGCTGTAGTGGAGCCCACCGCGACCGCGGTCGACCGCGGCTGGAACGCGGTGGGAAAAACAAGATGAAATAGAATTGATGCAACACACTGCGGTCACGCCGTATTCTGCCGCGGCCGGGGTCGATCCGGCAAAATCCCAGAAATTGCAGTGATTGAAGTCCAAAAATTGGAGAAATTAGCCCAGCCCTGTAAAAAACCTGATAGACTCGTCCAAAAAAAAGGTTAAGCTTGTTTTAGACTCAATTTGGAGGCGAGAACAAGTGGGAGATGACCAAGCTACAATTAAAGTTTTTCTTTTCTCCATCTTTTGTTATTATTTTGAGAATTATGAATTATTTATTGCTTTCATTGTATTTTAGTATGAGTAGCTAAAAAATCCGTCTACGGTTGATGAAACCGATTGCTAGATGAAGTTTTGAGTCAATATTGTTATAATCGATACGGGTTTAATCTAAGATTGTTCAACTATGATTTCTATGGTGATTAATTAAATGGGCCCTTTATTAATCGTGTCTAATTGATTTGTGTTGCTTGAGAAAGAACACCAAGTTAGATTGTTGTTGAACAACACCAGTTTTGGGTAAATTAGAGCTACATAAATTATCATCTAGAGTAGTTCGAGAGAATGCTCTAGTAAATTACTGTAGTTGATCGAGAGATAATTGCAGTAGCCTATAGATCATAATCCTCATAGAGTAACACGGTGAGATTATAGCAAAAGAGTCAGAATTAGTCTAGCAATTGGGGAAATCACTGCCCTAGATCTTTCTACCATTAAGTTATCTTTCATATTAAATATTGTTAGTTTTAGTATCATTCCCTTTAGTTAATAAATCCAAACAATTATTAATAAAAATACTGCACCCGGAAATTGTTTGAGCTTATATTAGCATCACTGAGAGTTGTAATAGATAGGTTAGTTCCCTGAGGATTCGACTCCGGACTTTAAACCGGATTATATTTGCAACGACCGCTTTGTCTTTTATAAGGCATAGTTGGGCGTGATCAACCTACGAACCTCCAAATCAATATTCGGACACACTCCTAAGTCCAAAATCACCATACAGAGCTATCATAACCATTAAAACTCTATTTCGGAGCCAATTACACATAAGTCAACATCCAACACCCGGTGAACTTAGGCTTCCAACCTTGTACTAAGTGTCCCAACTCATCCTGAAACATCCCCGGAACTAAACCAACAACCCTCTAGTCACATAACAACAAATGAGCATGGAATAATCAATAAATAGGGGAACATGACTATAATATTCAAAGCGATCGGTCGGGTCATTACATCCTCCCCCTCTTAAACCATTGTTCGTCCTCGAACGGGTATATAATCATACCTAGAGTCTCATATAGGCGTGGATATCTACTCTGCATCTCCTGCTCGGTCTCCCAAGTAGCCTCCTTGGCTGGCTTCCCTCTCCACTGCACCTTCACTGAAGCTATATTCTTTGCCCTCAATTACCAAATCTGTCGATCCAAAATAGCCACCGACTCCACATCATAAGTCAAATCTTTATCTAACTTGACCATCCTAAAGTCCAACACATGAGATAGATCGCTGAAATACTTCAGGAGCATGGAAACATAAAACACTGGATGAACACTTCATAGACTAGGCGACAATGCAAGCTTGTAAGCCACCTCTCAAATCCTCTCAAGCAGCTCAAGGGCCGATATATCGAGGGCTCAACTTGCCCTTCTTCCCAAACAACATAACACCCTTCATGGGTGAAACACTGAGCAATATCTTCTCTCCCACCATCTAAGCAACATCACGAACCTTTCGATCGGCGTAACTGTTCTGTCTAGACTATGTCATGCGAAGCCGATCTTGAATCAACTTAACCTTGTTCGAAGCATCCTGAACCAAGTCGGTATCCAATAGCATAGCCTTACTTAACTCAAACCAACCAACTGGAGACTGACAGTGTCTCCAATAAAAAGCCTCATACGGAGCCATCTGAATACTCGATTGACAGATGTTGTTATAGGCAAATTCTGCAAACGATAGAAACTGGTCCCAAGAACCCTTGAAATCCATGACACAAGAGTGGGTGGAATGTTGTACTTAACTCACACCCGTGTGTCTAACTCTCGTTGCGCTGCTCTCCAAAACTACGATATAAATGGTGTGCCTCGATCGAAAATGATGGACAATGGAACAACGTGAAGCAAACAATCTTATGGATATCGGTCTCAGCCAACCGCCATGAAGAATAGGTAGTCCCAACTAGAATGAAATGCGTGGACTTGATCAACCGATCCAAAATCACCCAAATAATATCAAACTTCCTTGAAGTCCATGGGAGCCCAACTACAAAGTCCATGGTGATACGCTCCCATTTCCACTCTGCAATCTCAAGCCTCTAAAGAAAACCGCCTGGCCTCTTATGCTCGTACTTCAGCTAGTGAAAATTTAAGCGCCGAGCTACAAACCCCACTATATCTTTCTTCATCCTCCTCCATCTAAAGTGATGCCTCAAGTACTGATACATCTTTGCGGCACCTGGATGAATGGAATACCGCGAATTATGGGCCTCCTCATGAATCAAATCACGTAGCTCATCTACATTGGGCACATAAATCTGACCCTGCATCCACAACACCCCAACATCCATAATGGAGACCTTATTGGCATCACCATGCCAAATCGTGTCCTTAAGGAAAAGCAGATGGGGGTCATCATACTAACGCTCTCTCATGTGATCATATAAAGAAGACCGAGAAACCACACAAGCTAAAACCCAACTATGCTCAGTAACATCTAACCTCACAAACGGATTGGCCAAGGCTTGAACGTCTCATGCAAGCGGTCCCTCACCAACACGAATAAATGCAAGGCTACCCATGCTCATCGCCTTCCTACTCAAGGCATCAGCTACCATATCAGCCTTCCTAGGATAATACAAAATGGTAGTATCATAGTCCTTTAGCAGCTCCAGCAATCTTTGCTACCTCAAATTTAGATCCTTTTACTTGAACAAGTGTTGGAGATTCTTATCATCCGTAAATACCTCACAAGACACACTGTAGAGATGATGCCTCCAAATCTTCAATGTATGAATGATGGCTACCAACTCTAAATCATGAACTGGGTAGTTCTTCTCATAAGGCTTCAACTGTCATGAAACATAAGCAATCACACTACCCTCCAGCGTCAAGACAAACACAATACCGATTCGAGAAGCATCAACATACACTGTATACAAACTTGATACTGAAGGCAAAACTAGAACTAGAGTTGTGGTCAAGGATGTCTTGAGCTTCTGAAGGCTCTCCTCACACTCATCCGACCACCTGACTGGAGCACCCTTCTAGGTCAACTTGGTCAAACACACTGCAATGGACGAGAAACCCTCCATGAAGCTATGATATTATCCGGCCAAGCCGAGAAAACTTCGAATCTTAGTAGCTGAAGACGGTCTGGGCCAACTCTGAACCGCCTCTATCTTCTTTGGATCCACCTTAATCCCCTCACTGGACACCACGTGCCTTAAGAATGCCACCAAATTGAGCCAAAGTTCACACTTGGAGAACTTGGAATAAAGCTTCTCCTCTCTCAAACTATGTAGTACAATCCTCAAATGAAGTGCATGCTCCTCTTGGCCGTGTGAGTAAACCATAATATCATCAATAAATACTCTGACAAACAAATAAGGATATGGATGGAATACACTGTTCATCATAGGCATGAATGTTTCTCGGGCATTGGTCAACCCAAAAGACATCACAAGGAACTCATAATGACCATATCAGGTCCGGAATGCCATCTTAAGAATATATGAGTCCCAAAACTTCAACTGGTGATAACCTGACCTCAAATCGATCGTAAAGAATACTGCTGCTCCCTGAAGCTGGTCAAATAAATTATCAATACGCAATAAAGGATACTTGTTCTTAATTGTAACTTTGTTCAACTGCCTATAGTCGATGCACATCCTCATAGTGCCATCCTTCTTCTTCACAAACAGAATTGGTGCACCCCAAGGTGAAACACTGGGCCTAAGGAACCCCTTATCAAGACGATCTTGAATCTGCTATTTCAATTCTTTCAAATCTGCTGGTTCCATACGATCTGGAAGAATAGAAATGGGTTGAGTGCCCGGGAGGTCTGCAGGAAACACATTCGGAAAGTCTTGCACTATTCGAACAGAATCAATAGTAGGAGTATCAACACCAACATCCCTCACAAAAGCCAAATATGAAAAACACCCCTTCCCAACCATCCGTTGGGCCTTCAGATATGAAATCACCCTGCTGGGAACATAGTCAAGAGAACCTCTCCACTCCATCCTCGGCAACCTTGGCATCGCCAACATCACCATCTTAGTGTGACAATTCAGAATACCATGACATGGGGAAAACTAATCCATACCTAGAATCACGTCAAAATAAACCATAATAAGAAATAAGAGATAAACTCTAGTCTCCAATCCTGCAATGGTCACCACACACGACCGATACACACGACCCTCAATAATAGTATTTCCCACCGGTGTAGATACATGAACAAACGAAACTAAGGACTCACGGAGTATATCAAATAACATGTAAAATAGGATGAGACATATGAATAAGTATAACCAGGGTCAAATAATGCGGGAGCATCTCTGTGGCACATGGAAACAATACGTGTGGTCACTACTTCTAAAGAAATGACCTTTAGCCTGGTAGGGATAGCATAGAATCGAGCCTGACCGCCACCTGATCGGCCTATTTCTCTAGGGCGACCCTTAGCTACCTGAGCCCCACCCCGAGCTGGCTGGGAGGGTGGTGAAATAACTGGTGCAGAAGTTAGGACATGACCCTTATACTGAACTGGACCTCCAAAGAAGCAAAGGAAACTGCCGCCATACATAACCAAGCTCCCCACACTCGAAGCAACTTCCTGACAATGGTGAGGACTGAATCAGACCTCGATAACCAGAATAAATTCTAGAAGAACGTGGCATAGATGAACCCTGAACGGATGGAGCACGAGATGAACTTTGATCTGGGAGGCCACTGAGAGATGACTGATCCAGACAGGAATTGTATGAACAACGACTAGTTTATGCACCACGATGAACTGGATGAGCCATCTGAGCGAGCATTAGCCATCTGCGTGGTCCTATAAGAATGAACCCTAATGTGGTAGGACTGCCCTCTGGAAGAAATATCGCTAAAACAACCCAAACCATGAGGCATTTTGGCCTCTCTTTCCCCGAGCTCCTAACTATGGACCTGCTCTAGTCTCCTAGTAATATCAATAACCTCGTCAAACCTAGCACCTGATTTAATTTCCCGAGTCATAACAAAGTGTAGTCCATAGTTAAGGTCATCCATTAACCTCCTAATCCTCTCCCTCTCAATGGGAACCAACTAGATCGTGTGATGAGTCAAAATCTGAAAATCTAATCTCGTACTAGGTCACGGACATACCCTCCTAGCGTAGCTGCTTGAACTGCCTAAGCAACCCCTCCATGCGGGTTGATGGTGCAAACTTTTCCAGGAAGAGAATGAAGAACTCAAGCCATGTAAGTGGTGCAGCATCGACTGACCTGCTCCACTCACAGGCCTCCCACAATCTGAAGGCTACCCCAAATAGCTGAAAAGTAGTGAAAGAGACCCCAATAGTCTCCAAAATACACGTCGTCCTAAGAATCTGTTGGCATCTATCCAAGAAGTCCCAAGCATCCTCTAATTCAGCCTACTGAATGATGGAGGCTTGAGCCTCCCAAACATCTCTAGTCTCTTCTTCACCTCGTCACTCATAACGGGACCCACCTGGACCTGAGAAACTACAATCGTGTAGGCTGGTAGTACCCCTGCAATCTAAAGTCCCTTCACAACCCGCTATGGAGTATGGGCGACGGGATTTTGAGCTCCTCCCCCGACCTAAGAAGTGGCCGGTGCGGGACTTAACTGAAACCGCCTTAGTAAGGTTAGCACAAACAGTCAATATCTGGGCCAGAGCCTCCTCAAGGCCTGTAATCACAATGGGCACAACTGGTACCTGAGCTGGTCCCACCAACTCAACCACATCTAGAATCTGCTCCTGAGTTGGAGCAATTCGTGGGTCTACGAGTGCTGCTCAAGCTGTTGTACGAGCTGCACCTCGGCCTCTACTACGGCCCCAGCCTCTCATGGACCTAGCTGGTGGTACTGGTGTCCGTCCACCGGATCCAGTTGCACATGTCCTCACCATCCGTGAGAGAATAGAATAACAAAACTTTAGTTTCCAGAATCAAAAATTTTGCACGAAAAGAATATAAGAAACTGAAGTTTCCTAATGGTTCGGCAGTCTCTCCAAAATAAATACAGACGTCTCTGTACTAATCCACAAGACTCTATAAAACCTTCTCATTACTCGCGAGACCTATGTAACCTACGCTCTGATACCAACTTGTCATGACCCAAAATCTCACATGTCATGATGGCTTCTGTGACAATACTTGGCATGCTGACAATTCACAAATAAACACGCTACTTTAATTTAAAACATATTGATATAAGGTTAAATAGTAAAAAGCTCATAATTAACTGATAAGAAAATACTGCGACTCAACACAAATCCCCCCAAGACTCGAGTATCACTCAGTACATGAGCATCTAAATGACAACAAAGTATGACTGCTAAAACATTGTCTATAAAGATAGAACAGTAGAAATAAACTAAAAATAAGTAGAGTCAAGGTCTCCGGATGCATAGGCAGCTACCTCGATAGTCTCAAAGCGACTGTTGCCCTAATCTAGCACTAGCCGGGTCCAGAAATACCTGGATCTGCACATGAAGTGCACAATGTAGTATGAATAAAACCGATCCAATGTACTCAATAAGTAACAAGACTAACCATGGGCTGAAAGAAGTGACGAGCTCAATGGGTATAGTCCAAATACAGTTTTTTATAGTACAGAACTGTAGGCATGTTTTCAAGTTTAACAGTTTAATTTCAACACAGATAAATATGCCAAGTGTGGCCAATCTAAGGAATGATACATCATTATATCAACATGTCAATTATGCATGCCAACTGTAATGCAACACAATGATAAACTAATACGCATATTCTCGGAGTACTAATTTCACTCGGCATGCTCAGTCACTCAGTCCTCCAAATCAGTCAGAACTCGCGCTTGACACTTGAACTCGACACTCGCACCCAGTAGGTACCTGCGCTCACTACTTGTATGTCAGGCTCCAGAGGGGCGTATCCTGCCCAAACGCTAAAATAAGCAAATCATGGCATGAATCAAGAAAGCATGATGTGACGTGCGGCCCGATCCTATAAACATCACTCACAATCAGGCCCTCGGCCTTACTCAGTCATCAATCTCCTCAGTCTCTCGGGCTCAGAAATCTCATTACAATCAGCCCAAACAATGATTATAAGATTTATCAATAAATGGCAACAAAATTGAGATATAATAGGCAAATGACAGATGTGACTGGGTACGTAATTGCAAATTAAGCAAGTATTTCAACAACAACACGACTTCTTTGGGTATCAATAGTACCAGCATATAGCCTAAGCATGATTTATTTCTAACATGAGTCGCAGCTCAATTCCTATGACACATGAAGAGTACACGAATAATACTCAGGATAGATGACTACAAAGTCCCACGAAATCGACTGAGTTACAATTTATATAGTACACTCTTGTCACCTAGCATGTGTGTCACCTCAACACCAACCACATAACACGTAATTCAGAGTTTCATGCCCTAAGAACCAAGTTTATAAATGTTACTTACCTTAAATTATGAAAATCTCTACTCCAACAAGCCCTTGCCTCGCGAATCAGCCTCCGAACGACCCAAATCTAGCAACAAATAAATTGATACAATCAACACATGATATAGGAATCAATTCCAGATTATAAAGCTAAGTTCTTTAACAAAAGTCAAAAAGTCAACTCAAAATATCAACCCCGGGCCCACGTCTCGGAATCTGACAAAATTAACAAAATCCGAACACCTATTCAACCACAAGGCCAAGCATACCAAAATTACTCAATTGAATCACAACTTGACCTTCAAATCCTCAAATTCAAGCCCTTGAAGTTTCTACAATTTCCCCCAATTTTTCCAACCCAAAATACTAATTAAATGATAAGAAAACAATTATAGATTCATGTATATTAACCAAATCCGAGTTAGAATCACTTATCCCAATCAATTCCTTGAAAATACCTCCAAGAATATGCTCAATCCGAGCTCCCAAAGTCAAAATATGAAATATTACTCTGACCCTCATTTTTGAAATCTTATGTTTTGCCCAGATGTTCCTCTTCGCAATCGCGGAAAATCGCTCGCGATCGAAAAGAAAAAAATAAACATGCCGTCAGAGAAGTCTTCGAGAACGTGAACAAAAAGTCACGAACGCAAATCACAAACTCCTCGACCTTCGCAATCTCTGACCTCCTCACACGATCCCAAAAAACAAATCGTGGGAACTCCCAGCCTCCTCCTTTCTTCTTTGCGGATGCGACCCAGCTCACGCGTTCGTGATTCACTGACTCCCCTAGCTTTACGATACCAGACCTTTTCGCGCAATCGCGTAGCACAAATTACCCAGCTGCCTACAACACTCTCCGTGATCGCGAAAGGGGAACCTCGCAACAGAAAAATCAGCAGTTCCTCAAAGTTCAAAATATGCCGAACATGATCTGAATCACACCTGAGGCCCTCGGGACCTCCAAAAAACATACCAAAAATTCCTAAAACACCACATGAACTCGCTCGAATACTCAAATCACATCAACCAACACTAAAACCACGAATCATGCATCAATTCAAGTCTAATGAACTTCTAATTTCCAAAACTAATGCCGAAACATACCAAACCAACTCTGATTAACCTCAATTTTTTGCAAACAAGTCAAAATAATACGACAGACCTATTACAACATCTGGAATGACAATCCGAGTATGATAACAACAAAGTCAATTCTTGGTCAAACTTCTCAACTCTCCAAACCTCAAGTTTTCTAACTTTCGCCAATTCAAGCCAAAATCACCTACGGACCTTCAAATTAATATCTGAACACACTCTTAAGTCCAAAAGACCTATACAGAGATATCAGAACCATCAAAACTCCATTCTGGTTCTATTTACACTTAATTCAATGTCCGGTCAATTATTTCAATTTAGGCTTCTAACCTTGGGACTATGTGGCCCAACTCATTTCGAAACATCCCCGAAACTAAACCGACTATCCTGGCAAGTCACATAATAATAAATAAGCATAGAATAAGCAATAAATAGGGGAACAAGGCTATAGTAATTAAAACGACTAGTCTGGTCGTTACATATTCACAAACTTATTAGAGTTGCGAAAAGAGCTATTTCCATTTTCTCAGATACCCGAGTGTTTCCACAAGGCAATAAGCATGATACAGGATTTGGGTTTTCATTATGAAAAAAATACATGCATGTCCTAATGATTGCATGTTATACTGGAATGACAATGTAAATGCAGATACTTGTTCTGTGTGTGAGCCTTCTATATGGAAGAATGTTGTTAGTGTCTTAACTAATAAAAAGACCAAAATCCCTGAAAATTTTTTAAGGTACATTCCATTAATGTCTCGGTTTCATAGGATATTCATGTGTCCTGAAACATCTACAGCTATGAGATGGCATGCCACTAAACGACCGAATAATGGAAATATAAAACATCCTACTGATGGTGATGCTTGGAAGGAGTTCTGAACTTCTTAATTTTTAATTTTTGGTTGAAAATATTTCATATTTTTTGCATTAACAGATTTCACACCAATTGTAGGATAAATATGATATTCTCGAAACTGGAAAAAACTGGACTTTGGAATCAGTCCAAGTTGCTTGGAGAAAGAATAAGAGTAGATTGAAAAAAGATCACTTTGAAACCAATGAAAATGATGAAACTAGAATGCAATATATCCCTTAAGATGTCCTAGCTTCTCAGTTTAAGGAACTCCATAGGTATGTGACTTTTTGCTTGTTCTTCTTCATCTTCTTGAACTACTTATTCTTATTCATATTCTTATTCTTCTTCTTCTTCTTCTTCTTCTTCTTCTTTTTCTTCTTCTTCTAAAAGTTATTCTTATTCTTGTTCTTGTTCTTCTTTCTAGAGATGTTTTCTCCTTCTTCTTGGCCATTGTTGTTTTCTTTCCCTTTTTCTCAGCTTCACTGCTGAAACTTTTTTCTTTTCATTTTTCACGTTGTTGTTACTTCATATACACTCTATTCGTTGTTGCTGCTATTTTTAAGACTAGCCAAATACAAATGCATGTTGTTTGTTTGATATGATACAAAGGCAACTTGTATCTATAACTTTCTCCATGGCTTGGTTACACAACTGGTTATAATAGACTATCAGTTATTTAACTCTCAACACATATTTAGCTTAAATTACGTCTCTTGAACTCATCATATTCTGGTATTGAGGGAATAATGTTGATATGTTCACGTTTATTTAAATATTTTCAAAACTATAACATGATGCTTTAACTTTATGATTGTATGCTTCTTGTGGACTACTGAAGAAGTAACTCATCATATTCTGCTTTTCTTTGTCCATTAAGATATTTTTCACTAGATATTTGTTTTTTTATTTTTTCCACTTGATATTCTAGAATTCTATGCTTTTATAATTGTAAGAATATTTCACTGTGTTTTTCACTAAAAATGAAAAGATTATTTTGGTTCTTTTTGAATAAGAGTAAGAGGATTACTATAAACCTAATGAATAATACTCAATATAATAATAAAGGTGATAATGGCCTCTTTAATTCCACCATCATTAGTTGCTGGAGATGTCTCCTATTCTATCTCAGGACATTTATAAGTATTACCATGTTTAGCTAAAATATGTATCTTCTTCGTCGTCACAGCTGGTGCTTCTTTTGTTTTTCTTTCACTTTGTTGCTGCTGCATATATTCTGCTTGCTGTTGTTGTTATTTTACCTTCTTACACTGCTTTTTCTTTTTCGTCACTACTGTGTATACTCCTCATTGATGTTGTTTTTTCCTTCTTTCAATATTCTTTCATTTCCCTTATATTGTGTTTTATATATATGTCTCAAGTCCTACTTATAAGTTGTTTGATGTTTCTTTCTTCTTGCAGAAAATATTCAAAATTAATATTGAGAACCGAAAAAAGTTGAAGTGTCACGACCCAATTTCCACTATAGCTCGTGATGGCGCCCAATGTCACTGCTAGGCTAGCTGACAGTAAATTAACCATGTAGTTGTTCACTTTAATATTTTTTTTAAAGTCATTGATTTTATTTAATAAGGGAAACGATTAACAATTTTTCATAATAATGAAAAGCATGAAATAAACGAAAGAGTGAAGTAGTGAATTTAATAATCCAAAAAACCATGAAATATCTACTAGAGTTTTTTTAAACACAGTATCACAAGTGCAGGAGTAAACTAGTAGAATATACAAAACCTCCTATATTATTGTCTGGAGTAAGGTAGACAGAAAAATAACAAAGAAGAGACTTCCGGTGCTGCAGAATGAGGCATAGGGAGCAACTCACCACTAAGTCTCTAGGTAGACGGGGTACGCGCCTGAATGACCGCCAGATGCACCTGCCACTATTGATTAGTGCAGAAGTGTAGCGTGAGTACATAAACAACATGTACCCAGTAAATATCTAGTCCAATAGCGGAGAAGTAATAACGAGGGGTCGACATCGACACTTACTAAGGGTCATTAAATAAAGTGCAGAAATTGTAAATAGGCATGGAATACCTCAATAGCAACGAAATAAGGAACAATAAATAAGTCATACTTTAACTAAATATCATTTAAAAATCTCCAACTATCACATACTAATTTAAACAAATAAGAGATATTAAGTAATTATAAATTCTCAAGTCATCGAAGAAATATCAAGTATAATCGGATTCCGAGCAATGTCACACACGATTTATGCAGAGGTCGTACGGCCCGATCCAGAATAGTGTGTACACTGCCGAGGGTCGACCACTGCAAAGCATAGATGCATCTAATATAGTGTCGAGGTGTTCGGCCCGATACTCAAGAAGAGAGAATACTCTACGAACTTCGATTAACGACTACTGCATAAGAATAATACTCCAGGAAGGCATAGTTTCCATTAAGAATGAAGTAGCCCGCTAAAACTCAACATAATGAAGCTCGGTGCTTACAAATCCTTCGAAAAATATCAATAATAATTTAAGTAATTAAACTAACAAGTTAGGTGCAAATAACACAAGTAATACATGGTAGAGTCCTAAAACTATAAGGACATAAGCATGATTATAACTACATGCGGACTCTCGTCGCATCGTGCGTACATAGCAGCCACAACTTTTAACAAACAATCATTTATATACGTGGATAATTCCCTCTAAAAAATATTAGGCGAGAGGCTTAACTCGTGTCACGACCAAAAACCCACTATAGGTTGTGATGGCGTCGGCAAGACAAATTCTAGAATACCTCAAAACCCAAAGTCAGAAGTGCAAGAGCATCTACTAGGATATACAATAACAATACAATATCTGTTTGGGATACAAGATAGACATGATAAAGTAAATAATTATGATGGAAACTCTGTGTGCTGAGAATGGTAGCATGGAAAGAAGCTCACCATAAAGTCTCCTCAGCAACTACGCCTACGCGCCCAAATGACCACCAAGTGAACCTATCAGATGCTGCATATTTAGTGCATAGGTGCATCATGAGTATGCAAATCAATGTATACCCAGTAAGTATCTAGCCTAACCCCAAAGAGATAGTGACGAGGAGTCGACATCAACACTGGCTAGTGGTCCAGTAAATCAATATAATAAAGTAGACAAGTAAGAAGCATGGTAAGTAAACAATGAGTACATATATAGGCAATTAATACAGTCTACAACTCAATAATGAGCACAAAGTCCGCAATTATCGGATACCTCCTCAACTGGAATATGTAGTGGTCAAAAACAAATCAACGGTCACATCTCAAGTCAGGAAAGTCATGACTACGCGTACTCCTTATCAAGTATTCCGCACAATTCTGCCGAGGTCAGCGACCCGATCCCATAAGAATGTTTCATATAACTGCCAAGGTGAATGACACGATCCCATAAGAGTGTGCTACATAATTATGCCGAGGCGATCGACCCTATCCCGTAAGAGTATTTCATAGAAGGCGAACGGCCCGATCCCATAAGAGTGTGATACATAATTTCACCGAGGCGATCAGCCCGATCCAATAAAAGTGTTTCATAGAACTACCGAGGCGAATGACCCGTTCATTTAACAGTGTGATACATAATCCCACCAAGGAGATTGGCTCCATCCCATAATAATATGATATACTATACTGTCGATGCGAACAACCCGATCCCATAAGAGTGTGTTACAATATCCTGTCGAGGCGAATGACTCCATCACATAAGAGTGTGTTACGATATCCTGCCAAGGCGAACAACCCAATCCCAAAATAGTATGAATCTTTTATGAGTCTATAACTCCACTCACGAATATATGTGTGAGTTCTGGAATTCCAAAGAAACTTTTCGATGAATATGCACAACGCGGGAGAAATCCGTAAGAGAAGTACAATTTCTATGGCTAATCAAGTAGCTCGTCAAATATCTAAAATAGTGAGTTCATTACTCTATGCGAGTCTAGTCTCAGGTCATAATGCAAATTAAAGTAACTAAACAAGAAAGAATAACTCAAATAGTACAATTAAAGCATGAAGTGAATCTAAGTCTACCCTGACCTATCAGGAATTCTAACATACACATGGACACTCGTCGCCTCATACGTGTGTAGCTCCCACAACATGTAGCATGTAATAAGTAAAACACCTAAGGGGTAGATTCCCCATCACAAGGTTAGACAGGAACCTTACCTTGCTCTGAAGTTCCATAACCGGTCCCTACGCTTCTCTAGCGCCCCAAACTAATGCCCATCGATCCGAAACTAGTCAAAAAATCATGAAAACCAATTAAAATGTACTCCAACACCCAAAATAAATCAATTAATAACAATTCCCAACTCTGCTTGAAAACATAGCAAAGTCAACCTTCGGGCCCACGTGCCCGGATTCCAAAACAATTTCGAAAATAAACATTATCCACAACACCACGAACTCAAATATATAGTTTATTCCTAATTTCATGCCCAATTTCGTGGTCAAAATCCAAAAATACCAAGTTGTAGGTTTTCTTCCAAATCCCTCAATTTCTGCAAAATTTCATGCTAATAATCTTGTACAACTCATGTATATAGCATACAACAACTGGGAATAACTTACCTTATGATAGATGGTGAAAATATCCTCTTCAGGAACTCAAACAATCGCCCAAGTAAGTGAAAATGAAAGAAAATGAGTCAAATTCCGTATTAAAATGCAAGTCATCCCGGTGGCCCATTGTTCATGATCGCGGAAAATGCCCCGCGATCGCGAAGGACAAAATTCCACTGCCCCAAAAACCTTCTTCTCGTTTGCGTCCTGGAGGTCGTGTATGCGTTGCATCACTGTCTGACCTTCTGCGTTCGCGACAAGTCGCGTTCGTGTAGGCCAAAGGCCTCCTGCCCCGTTCCCTCCATTTTCCGGATCGCGATCGCGGCTGGGCCTCCGCGTTCACGAAGAACTGCCAGGTCAACCTACACGATCGCTGACTCTTCTTCACGTTTGTGTAGGGCAATAAGCTTCCCCTCCGATTTTTCTTCTTCGCGATCGTGAAGCACACCAGCAGTTTCCATCCAAGTTCAAACATGCTCCGGGTTGTCCAAAACACACCCGAGCCCCCCGGGACCCCGTCCAAATGCACGCTAAGTCCATAAACACATTGCGGACATAATCAAGAATCGCACTTCAAAACCTCATTAATCAACTTCTAAGCTTCAAACTCATTTGAACCAACTCCAAACGTGTCGAAACATGCTTAAATATTCCGGAATGACGCCAAACTATGTGTATAACTCATAAATCACAATACGAACCTATTCCAAGGCCCAGAATCCCAAATAGACATCGATAACGCCAAAGTCCTCTTCAAACCAAACTTATGAAATTCTAAAAAACTTCAAAATGCCAATTTTACGCAATAAGCGCAAATATGCTTCATGATCACCCGATACTCTACCTGAATCTCCGCCCAAGTCAAAAATTATCATACGAACACATTGGAACCTTCAAATCCTGATTCCGATGTCATTTACTCAGAAGTCAAACCTTGTCAACTCTTCCAACTTAAAGCTTCCGAACTGAAAATTTTCCTTCCTAATCAACTCCGAACTTCCCAAAATTCAATTCCAGCCTCGCATACAAGTCATAATACATAAAGTGAAGCTACTCAAGCCCTCAAATTGTCGAACGATGCGCTAGAACTAAAAATGACCGGTCGGGTCGTTACATTCTTCCACACTTAAACATACGTTCGTCCCAGAATGTGCCAAGGAGCGTTTCGTTGTTGCCCAAATCACTGTTTAACACCTCGTGCACCTAACCGTGCCACCACAACCCATGTGAGCGAATTAGCTCGAGCCAGACTAAAGATCCTTCCGGCTACCTTAGCCCACAAGACTTACAACCAAATTCCAGCATCTAGAATTCTTTATGAGACCTGATTCTAGCATATGAAAAACGTATCCATCTCAACCCGTTGTACCAAATATGATCATGCACCAATGCTGAAACCACACAATGCACCGCATAATTCGTATGCCCATAATATCTTTTTCACTAACATGATGCATGTGGTATATCTCATAACACATATAAGCCCTCTTCCCACCCTCGCAATACTGCAATGACGAAAGAGACGCGTAAAATCTCATTACCACCCGCCAAATCAAAAATCCATGGAATTTCTCCGCTCAATGAAGCCTTTGCCTCATTCTGTACCGAATAGTGACATTTTCCCTCTAATATACCTTATATAAATCTGATTGCACTAACTCCACGTCCGACCGCCTTGTATCACCTAGTATAAGCTGCTCGATCGACAAGCCACATCAAACAACACCTAAAATCTTCTATGAAGACATCAATGCGCCAATAAGCTACAACTCAAATGACTTATAAGGAAGAATAAACTCTAGAAAAGGACTATCTAGACTGTGTAACAAATAAAACGGAAAAATAGATGATATGAGACTATCTCAAAGATGAAAAATGAGACACCCAAAATAGGTATAAGGAACTGTACTCAACATCTCACTGTTGCGGCGTGCAACCCGATCCATACATGATACCCGTGGCGGCGTGCCACTTGATCCACACATAACCATCAGTAGGGAAATACCCATCAAGCCATAATGCTTAACCTCATGAAATGCCCGAATATCGACCACGAGCACGGCAAGTGAATAAATACAAACTTGGGGAGACGGATGGCGCCGTGCGCTACAAAACTCGAGCTCGACTAAGATGCAACAAACGACAAGCTACACAGGACCACAACATACGTGTGAATAATCAAGTCGTCGCACAACCCACGTGATATAAAAGAGTAGCACTTGAAATAGACGATGCCAGGAATACCATCCATTACGCTTGAAGACTCATCCGTAATCGATGTTATGTCGAATAAGCATATATGATCTGGTATAAAATATACATTCACATTAGGCCTACTAACAGACCTCAAGACGATTACGGTCATCTCCAAATGGTTCTATAACCTCCTAAAGATTAATAATGACCATATACATGACACATATGATCAACCTTTAAATCGGGAACAAACTTTCACAGTCCGCAACCAAAGAAACAATGCAAATCAAGAATCCAAAAATTAATACAATGTGCCTCTTACACAAAATACAATTCTCAGACGACACTAAGATAAAGCTAGCATACTCTAAACATATCAAATCTTCCACCTGCTTATCTGATCTCGTGACATTCTTATCAAACTGAACCGCAACCCTGATCCTCAACATCAAATCTTCATGCCGCTCACTACACATATCATGTTGCTACTCAAGAGTACAAGAATTTCATCATAATCTCCTGAACCATTAATAGAGTTAACACTTCTTTGGATCGAAACATTTCACTTAACTCGTTTCAGAAGAAAAATAGCCACCCATAACCAATTTCCCATAACCACAAAAAATGCAAATCTCAAGTCGCGGTCTAAACCGTAATAACTCTTCCAAGATCCATTCACACGTAAACAAGCCATCAGAATCAAATAAATCCAAATCAATCAAACCACGACAGTTGTTAAGCCCACGCGTAGATCTATGAATCACCCCGTGTAGCCTCACTATACCGAGGGAACTGATTGTGTTCCACAACTATGCCGATTCAAACCACTACTAACTGACTCAACGTCTTTCAATTTACTCTTGACTTGCCTTCAAAATAATAGCTTTATTCAAACACTTAACAAACCTCAAGAAACACTCATCCGGAGTAATCCCAAATCATGACACTACATCATCTCAATATGCATAAGCCATTTCATACCATCCTCATGCACTCAATAGTATCTCCAATTGACACACCTATCCTTAAAGACTTCTACGAATCCGAAGTTCTTTCTTTTCCATCTTGCTAACATTGAACCGCAAACCCGATGATAATATAGAAATTATCCAAGTACCCTTCACACTCTGATGCAATACCTAAATCCTCATCCACATAACGAGCCCGAAAATCCTCGAGCACTACCTTAAATCTTGAATCTACTAGTACCATTATGGAGAGTTTCCCACTCTAATCCGGTCCCAATTATATATAACCACAAAGCTGGAGCTTCGTTAGAACATGAACATTCCCAAAAAGTAACCTAAAGAGTCCATTCCTTCTACATCACTCTCAAAAAATAACAATTTTGAATCATTCCCTAACCTTCACATAAATCGATAACGCAAAATTATAGCACACACCCATAAGAATCCCTTGCTCGAATTACCCCTGCTATTCTCCTCCCATAGTCACAACTGATCCACCAGTGTATCGACGATTAAAAAATGCACAGGCACACAACCATATGACCCAATCATAGATGGTGGGATCCCCCACTTAGCTTTCCACTACAATAACATAGATCCAGACCACACATCAACTTCTTCTTCCCAGTTACCATAATCCCACACCGTTACTCGGCCAACTTCACTATAAGAAAAAGACTTATTAGGGATCAGTATTTAGCGACAAGTTTTTTATATGGTCCCTAAAAGTATACTTATAGGGATGAGATTTTTTTTTGGTCTCTAATACCCAATTTTTTTTCTAAATATACTAGCAGACTTATTCTGGTCAATATAAAATTTAATATATGGTCTCTAATACTCGATTTTAGTGGGATAGGGGCGGGAATCTAAAAGTAAAGTAAAACAAAACCTCCAAAAATATATTTTCACAGTGAAATCCCGCTAGAAATGCACTTTCACCATAAAATCTCTCCCAAAAAATCACTTTCACGCTACAATCCCTAATTAAGCGGGAACTTCAATTCTCTTCAAAGTTCACAAAGGTTGCAAAATTCATCGGTCAGAACGCAGAAGCTTGCAAAATTCATCACTCCGAACTTCGGGCGTCAATATTTCGATCTCTCTCCAAGGTACTTTACACAAACTCTACTATTGGATTATCTGCCTAATCAAGAGTAAGTTTAATTTCTTTCTCTTTTATCTATTTCGTTTCCTTTCTTCTTCTTCTTGCGTTTTTTCGATTTAACCAAAAATCGTAAATCGGGTTCTGCAATTTTCTGTTTCTTTTGTTGTTTTCTGCAACTGGGTTGTTCAAAGTATTGATAGTTATTGTGTGAGTGATAACAGTGAGAGTATTGGTTTATAGATGGGGCTCATAGGTGAAGGAGGAGAAATTTAAGTTTTTTTTGTAGAGTTTCGTCTCTGCGATAGTTTTCTCCTTTGCGATTTGCATTATACAATTCTTCTGGGGACCTGCTGGAAGGATCATGAGTTTTGCTCCCAGTAGGGCCGCTGTTAGAAGCAACCCTACGTTCAAAAATCTTGTTATCCCTTAACTCATCGCTATGGGCTTATTTAATAAATAAAACCTGCAATTTAAAGAAAAAGATGAAAACTTTAGTTGGAATTCAAATGATTTGTGATAAAATCTAGCAAAAATGGACTAAATCACATTGCAGAATTTAATGATAAAAAAATTTATATGTACACGCACTATGGGGAAGGGATGATAAGACGATCTACTAGTTCAGAAAAAGAGATGAATGGTGGTACTAGAAAAAACAAAAGGAGAACCTATGGTTTTGGTGGAATGATTGATCGATAACTACATCAAGAAAGATCCTTCACATTGCCCTGGTATGGATGAGATTGTGCAATCTCTTTCAACAATTATGGCACCCACATACCCTTTGGAAATAACATTTAGCATTTCAGTATCACTGCGTAGATTGCTCTAGATCAACTGAATGTAAGGTTTTCTTTTGTTTATTGTATTTCCTCCTCCCACGTCTCTCAACGAGTACGATTTGCCATGTTATTACTTTATTTATGGATTTTGAAGACTTATTGCAGCATTTACCCTACATAAATATCACTGTAACATTTCAATCAAGCCACCTTGTTTTCTCTTGTTATGTTCTTTCTTGGTCTGTGTAATGCATTTAGTCCTCCTCATGTTCTAGAGATATTGCAGGGGATAAATAGGTCCTGGTCCAGTAAGGCAGTTCTTTTTGCTTTAAACTAACAAACTAGCGCGACTTCATACATAATAAAGGTCTTTCTAACTGATAACCCCCTCAACCAAAATAGCAAAAAGGATTAAACTTGCCTTAAAGCATGGATGTAGGAAGCAACTTGCTGGCTTTCCTTGCAGTGGCAATGCATCACTGGCTCTGTCTTTTGTTTTTGCATCTCATATTGTTGGTAGCTATACAACTCGTGAACACAATAGAGCAACCTCGTTGTCAAGCCATCGTGTGTTGTGTTGAAGCCGTGGATTCAGTAAAACATCCATCAAGTATAAAGAAATGATAACTGCTTGAAGGAATATACCTGCGTGTACGTTCCACTGATGCCACAACAATGGACTAGTCTAGCCGTATGAAAACCATTTACTAATAAGATCATCTTTGGGTTCTAAAATTCGTAGATGAAGAACCATAAGGTATATGAAGACTTTTTGCACATGATGATGGCACAGGTGCGGCGTCAACCTGTGGAAAAAGTGGAAACACTGACAGTAGCTTTCAAATCCAATGAGTAAATACATATCTAGGAACACAATGAAGGCAAGGTCGGCTGCCTAGTTGTTTTATTTTTTAAACATTATTTTATCTTATGTAAAGACCAAAAGGCTAGTCGTATTATTTTATTCATATTATTACTATTATTATTATTATTATTATTGTTATTATTATTATTATTATTAGAAAGCGTGCACCCATGGAAATTTAGGTACCGGAATTAATACATATTCGAGCCTCTTGTAATAATGGATCTATGGGTGGTATATTAAGTTGTGATCATTTTGGACTGAGACGGTCTTAAATGGCATGAGATGGATATTGAGGATACAAATATCCGATTCTAATTTGGTTGTGTGACGAAGAGTAATAGTTGTTTTTTTTTTACATTAAGTTGTGATAAGTTACAGTCTGCTATCTCTGTTGGCTTTAATTAAACAGTACCATTTGGCATATAATGATTTCAATTATCAGCTATCTATTCCTGGATTTATTGCAGAGGATGCCTTCAATAAGCAGCTGCATCTTAGTTTCTTGCACGACTTTACAATGCAGAAAACATGCACTAGACCCGCTCATCAAGCCAGGTCAACAACTGATGATACAATACAAAAGTTTCTTAGACGATATTGCAAATAGACCATGAATCACCATTTTGAAACTTCCCTTATATGCTATTAATTGTTTAATACTCGTTTAGTGTGGAAGGCTGCAATGGTTGTTAGATGAAAAGATCGTTTAACTAAAAAATTACTCCAGTTTATAAGTGGTCTACATCAGTGTGGTAGCATCAGTTTTTCAATGACATATGATGTTTGAATTTACACAGAAGACCATTTCAAATTTTCACTTAACTTACAGAGCCCATAAGAGTATAAACCTCAACTTACTCAGTTGCCACTGCATCACTCTGAACCAATAGAATAGTATGGAAACTTTTCTGCTTATTCTTTTCTTAAGTTTCAAGCACCTGAAGTAACAAGTATGCACCAATCTATTAAAATAATAATCACATATCTTTGGCCTTCTAGTTGTACGAACTGAGTTATCCTTGCTGCAATGCAAGCTTTCTATGCATCTAACCTTTAAGACAGAAACTCAGTAATTTAGCTATGAAGTGTTTTATGTGTTTTAATTTCTCATTTTCTTAAGCAATTGTGTGATATATGTTATGCATATAAACTTGTAGTTTATCTCATTCTTGTGAAATCATAGGAAGCTTGGTCATAAAAATGAGTGTAACAAGTTTGATAACAAGTAATGTGCATCTTAGTTTTTTTTTTAAGTAATGTGCATCTTAATACTTTTGTTATCTTAATTATTTAAATCTTTTTTTATTGAATTCCAAGGTAATGGAACCAAGTAAGCAATTGATGCAACTTGTTGATAACTAACTGTAACGACCCGACTGGTCGTTTTGAGAATTTAAGCTTCGTTCGGTGGCGCAAGGTCTTGAACAGCTTCACATTGTGTATATCAGCCTGCGTGCATGGTTGGATTCAGTTACCGTATGATTCGGACTCGAATTGGAAGAAGGATTTTAGTTTCGGAAACTTAAGCGGTGGAATTTGACCGGAAATTTGATTTTTTTATGTAAACGGCTCCGGAATAAGTTTGGATAATGTCAAAAGCTTTGTACGATGATTTTGAGCCTAGGCGTGCATCCGGATTTTGACTTGGAGGTCCGTGGATTAATTTGAGGCAATTCGGCGAAAGTTGCAACATTTGAAGTTTTAAAAATAGAGTTGTTTGACCACAGTTGACTTTTTGGGATATCAGTGTCGGAATTAGATTCCGAGAGTTGGAGCAGCTCCGTTATGTGAATTGGGACTTGTCTACAAAACTTGACGTCATTCCGCGTTGAATTGATAGGTTTCGGCACGAGTTTAGAAGTTTAAGGAATTGAAAGTTCATAAGCTCGATTCATGGTGCCATTCATAGCTTCGTCGTGGTTTGATGTGATTTGAGACCTCGAGCGGGTCCGTGTTAGAGTATGGAACATGTTGGTATGCTTTGACGGGGTCTTGAGGGCCCCAGGTGTGTTTCGGACGAGTCGTGGCTGAATTCCATGATTTTGGGAAAAAAGCTGAGTGATAGTGTAATCGCACATGCGGACCTTGGGCGCAGGTGCGAGCAAGGGTGGCCTGGGCTGTCTCCGAAGATGCGGATAAATGTAACGCACGTGCGACTTCACAGAAGCGGAGTCTTGAGTGCAGGAGAGGGAATGGAGCGCAGGTGGGGTTGGTCGTGCGCACCTGTGGTAGCGCAGAAGCAGCTATTTTCATCGCATGTGCGGTCACGCCTGGGCAGAGAGTTTATATTCAAGGGTTTGCCATTTTCTCCATATTTTGACTTGTAGAGCTCGATTTGGAGCGATTCTTGGTGGGTTTTTCAAGCAATCCGATTGGGTAAGTATTCTTCATCCAGAATTAAATATATTCCATGAATTAGTCTTTGTTTTTATCATTTAAATTGCGTTTTTGGTTGGGGAAAATGTTAATTTTTGAAGAAAATTTCAAAAAAGAAAAATCATGATTTGAGGGACGAAATGGTATCGGAATTTGATAATTTTTTTATGGTTGAACTCATATTGGAATGGATATTCGGGTTTTGTAAAATTTGTCGGGTTCGAAAGTGCGGGCTTGGGGGTCGACTTTTGGACCGATTTTTAGAATTTATAAAGATTGAAGCTTTATTATCCGGAATAGTTCCTTATAAGTTTTATGTATGTTTTGAAGTTGTTCTAGTTGGTTTTGAGCCGTCCGAAAGACTTTTCACCCGAGAAGTCCATTTTAGAGTACATGGTTGTCCTCTTTGAGGTAAGTATCTTTCCTAACCTTGTGGGGGGGAATTACCCCTTAGGATTTGAGTCTTATATGTTGATTGTAGTTTGTATACGTGAGGTGACGAGTGTGTGCTCGGACTTATTTGTATAAGGTTGATCTTATAGGGTTCTTAGGTCCTTATACTCACCTTGTATGAAGTTGTTCTTGATACACTTGAGTTCCAAATTGCTATATTCACTCCTACATAGTTTGATTATGGCTAATTGCTTTAGGATACACCCTTACCGCCTACTTGACCCTGTTTTGACTTATCCAAAGGTTTTACCTCTTTTATCGACATGCTATATTTTCATAAACTATCTATAATTAATTGAATTGTTGAATATCTTGCATAATTTCTCAACCTCATTAGGGGTTTAGATAACTTATACCTTAGTCGACTTGTCCTTACTTGGAATTATTTGACTTGTGTTGGCTTCTTATGGTTTACTTGGATTTTGTGGAATTGTTGCCTTGTCTATTTTTTCTCTGGTCCAGTTGTTCTCTTTACACTTAGCATTCTTTACCGTGACTATTCCTTGTGAACGATGTTCTACCGTTTCTTTGTGAATTGAAGTTCTTGTATTGATTTATTCGTCGTACCTTATGTTATTGTCATGGTTGCTTTGTATTTGATGTGGTGATGTACGAGTTTTCTACCATGTTATAATTTTCATATTTGTTTATTGCACTATATATTTGAAGCTTTTATCTTGAAGCAAACTACGCCTGAGAAAAATCTCTTGGGAAAAAGATATTTCAAAAGAATTTTCCCTTAAAAAGGATATTACCTTAAAGCTTTCAATATGAAAATTTGCGGGTGAAAGTATACACTCAAAGATTTTGACAATTTTATTGGGATTTGTGGATAAGGCCTGATGTGTTGACTAATGCAGTGCTAAGTTACTACTTTCCCTTTTTGTGTTGTGATTTACGGACTTGGGATATGTTCCCGTCCACCCTTCCGTGTATTGTTTTGATGATCCGTTACTGTTTACTGTCTTTCTTCCTTATTGTAGTCGTTTTGTTGTTAGTCATATTGTGTAGATAATAGATAGAGGTTAAGTTTCCATTACCTCTTGTACTTAAGCTTGTTTAATTTATTAGACCAGTGGGTGTTTTGACTAGTCCTCGTCACTACTTCACTGAGGTTAGTCTTGATACTTACTGGGCACCGGTGTGGTGTGCTCATTCTACACTTTTGCACATTGTTTTGTGCATATCCAAGTATTGATCGTTAGTAGATATGCGGGTTGTTGTTGAGGAGACTCAAGGTAACCTGCTGCTCCGTTAGCAGGCTTCAAAGTCACCTTCCTATTCTGTATTTACACTATTTTCACTTACTTCCAAACAGTTGTATTTAGAAGTTGTAGTAAACTCTTTAGAGATTATGACTTGTACTACCGGGTTTTGGGAATATGCATTGTATAAAGAATTGTTCATTTCAGAAAAAATATTAGATTTTTATTTATTATTGTTGTTATTCCATGAATATTAGGCTTACATAGTCCTTAAGACTAGGTGCCATCATGATACCCAACAGAGGAAAATTTGGATCGTGACAAGTTGGTATCAGAGCTCTAGATTAATAGGTGCTACGAGTCATAAGAGAGTTTAGTAGAGTCTTGCGGATCGGTATGGAGACGTCTGTACTTATCTTCGAGAGGCTACGAAACTAATAGGATAACTTTACTTACTTCATTCCTATCAGTTCATTGATCTTGAAGGTTAAATTTATCATTTCATTCTCTAGCAGATGGTGAGGACACGAGCCGCGGTCCCTGATGATGTTACCCCCGAGACAGATGTCGCTAGTCGACGAAGAGCAAGTGTCGCAGTTAGGACACCTACCAGAGCAACCATTGAGGAGCCACCAGCAGTTCCAGTTGGGGGGTAGGCACCGGAGGCACTTGTTGTTACCTCTGGACTTCAGGAGACTTTAGCACAATTCCTGAGCATGTTTGGTACATTGGCTCGGGCGGGGTTATTTCAGGTTGTACCAGTTACTTCACCGACGGGGGGAGGAGCCCATACTCCCACCGTCCACACTCCAAATTAGTGAATTCACGTTGGTCAGGTTCTAGGTGTCATGGTGACACAGCCTGTGGTTCCAGTTCAGCTCATGGCCAGAGCAGCAGCTTCTGAGGGAGAGCAGCTTATATTTGCAAAGTTCAAGAGATATAACCCTCCTACATTCAGCGGATTGGCTTCAAAGAGTGCATCGGGTTTTCTGAAGGAGTGCCATAGCATCCTCCACACTTTGGACATTTTTGAGATGAGTCGGGTTGCTTTTACCACGTTCCAACTTCAGGGAGCATCTTATCAGTAGTGGCAGGAATATGAGTTGTGTCGCCCTATCGAGTCAACTTCACTTACAAAAGGTCAGTTTTCAGAGATGTTCTTGAGGGAGTTTGTACCTCAGTCCCTTCGGGATGCATGGCGCGCAGAGTTGAGTAGTTGCGCCAGGGCGTTATGTCAGTATTAGAGCATGCCATCAGATTTAGTGATTTGACCAGGCATGCACCTGCCTTAGTCGCTACAGTTAGAGGGCATGTCCATAGATTCATTGAAGGGCTCAGGCATGATATTTGGTATAGCATGGATCGAGAGTTGGATTCATATGTTTCATTTCACCAGGTGGTAGGGATAGCTCGCCGGTTAGAGGGCATGTGGGACCAGGAGCGAGAGGACATACGAGATCAGGAGTGAGAGTCCAGGGAGGCAAGGAGACCTCATAGACCGAATAGATCTGTTGGTCCTTATTTTTTAGGCAGGGTGCGTCACAATAGAGGTTTTGCGGGTCAGCTAGTTCATTTTGCATTACCGGCTTCGCATGGGGATTCAGGTACTCGTGGGGCTTAGAGTACTCGTATTGCACAGTTTTCACAGCCACGCCAGCAGAGAGGTTGTTTTGAGTATGGAGATACTAGTCACAGGGTGAGATATTGTCCCAGGCTCCGGGCAGATGTGTCACAGCAAGGCATTCAGGTGAGTAGAGGGCACCCAAGAGGGGGAGGCCCGGCCCGGCCCGGCCCGTTGATGTGTTTCGTATAGTAGGCTGGAGGCCGTCGTGCCAGATGTTATCGTACTAGTATGTTTTGATTTTTTACAGAGAGGCACAATTTGTATTTCATTATAGCACTGCTGGTCGGGACGAGTTCCCTTATTTGTCGCTTCATTCATGAGTGAGTTTCATGCTTTGCAATCTATTTTCGTATTTGCTCCTGTTGGGAGATTCTGTGAGTGGTAGCATGTGTCTATCGTTGTTTCTATTCATTATTAAGAGACATGAGACTAGTAGTAAATTCCTGTTGTCCAGTACGGTAGGCTTGATGTGATTCCTGAGTATAGTGGTTACGAACTGTGATTCTTATTCTCCACCGGTGTGGGAGCCAGTATGTGTTGTAATTTTGTTGAAGTAAGTGATCTAGTGAAAAGTTTCATTTGGTGGGATATATATCCTATTTGTGATTTAGAGTTGAGGGCGAGACCCTTGGGATCTCTTGTGTTTCGATATGTTTGAACCGGGCTGAGTACCGTGATAGAAGTTATACCAGGATGGGATCCTTGTGATTTTTTCATGTGATTTAATTCTTTCCTTGTTATATTGTGTTGTAGGTTAGCATTGATAGAGAATTGTGCTTCTCGGGCATGTTTGATAGTTTCCTTATGTCTTCCTCTTTTCATATTCAGTCATTTTCGTTCTATGCTCCTTGGGTCTTATCTTGCGGGGTGTGTGCCCGGTGGTGTTGGTTGTGGCTTGGTGATTCGGGCGTCAGAGTATGAGGTCTTCATGTTTCTTGAATTATTATGTGTGTGATGGAGATTTGAAATAGAGTTCTATCGGATATGAGGCTAATTGCTGGTGCTGGATCGATTTCGGACAGCTATTGTGATCAAAAGTGTTATTAAGGGTCTATGTGTGGTGTGATATGTTGTGTGGTCGTACCTTGTGGGTGTAGGCATGAGTTTATGTAGCTGGTTGAGACTGATACCGGATATGCATTTAGAATCGGGTCTTTTGGAAATGAAGAGAAGGTGAGAATTTGGGGTCTGAGGCTTATCGGTGTTAGTAGAAAGGCTAAATCGCAGTTGATATGCTGTCGTCGGGCTTATGTAGATTGGGGTAACGTAGGATCACCCGCAGGTGTATTTTTGAAGTGTGCATTCAGTGATTTGAAGACTTCGAGGCAAATCTTGGCACGTTCACGGACGAACGTTTGGTATAAGAGGGGGAGAATTTAACGACACGACTGGTGATTTTGCGAATTTAAGCGCTTTTCAGTGGTATAAGGTCTTGAACAACTTCACATTGTGTATATCAACCTGCGTGCATGGTTGGATTTAGTTACCGGATAATTCGGCGTCGAATTGAAGGAAGGATTTTAGTTTCGGAAGCTTAAGCGGTGGAATTTGACCAAAAAATTGACTTTTTATGTAAATGGATCCGGAATAAGTTTGGATAATGTCAACAGCTTCATATGGTGATTTTGAGCTTAGGCGTGTGTCCATATTTGGACTTGGGGGTCTGAGGAGTAATTTGAGGCAATTCGGCGAAAGTTGGAACATTTGAAGTTTTGAAAATGGAGTGGTTTGGCCACAGTTGACTTTTTGGGATATCGGGGTCAGAATGCCATTCTAAGAAGTGGATCAGCTCCGTTATGTGAATTGGTACTTGTCTTCAAAATTTGACGTCATTCCAGGTTGAATTGATAGGACGAGTTTAGAAGTTTAAGGAATTGAAAGTTCATAAGATCGATTCATGGTGCGATTCATAGCTTGGTCGTGTTTTGATGTGATTTGAGACCTCGAGCGGGTCCATATTAGAGTATGGAACTTGTTGGTATGCTTGGAAGGGGTCCCGAGGGTCCCGGGTGTGTTTTGGATGGGTCGCGGATGAATTCCATTATTTTGGGGAAAAGCTGAGTGATGGTGTAATCGCACATGTGGACCTTGGGCGCAGGTGCGATGGTCTGTTGTGGATCCTCGTGTGGAAGACCCATAAACTTCCCGTTTGCATGAAGTAGCTGGATCAT